>WSYH01002188.1:0-93891 GCA_036426205.1 Ascaphus truei | reverse complement strand
CTCCCCCCCACTTCTCATCCCTTTTACCCGTCACCTCTCCCCCCTCACCTCTCCCCCCTCACCTCTCCTCGCGCTCGCTCCCCCTCACCTCTCTCCTCGCGCTCGCTCCCCTCTCACCTCGATCCTCTCCCCTCCCTCAATCCCCACTCGCCTATATCTTCTCTCCCACCCTTGCCTCTCCTCCTCCCTTGCCCCCTTCCCTCTCTCCTCCCCCCCTCCCCTCTCCTCCCCCCCTCACCTCTCTTCTCCCCCCACCCACCTCTCTTCTCTCCCCCCCCCTCACCTCTTCCTCTCTCCCCTCTCATTTGCTACTCTACTTCTTTTTCCTACACAGGTGCATCAGCGTAGTTCTGGTAGAGTTATATATCTTTACAAAAGTGTCTATTTTTTATGAAAAAAGCCTACATTTAGCCTATAATAGTAATAATCCCCTCAGAACAGGGCATTATTGGCCAGTAATGCCCTGTTCTTCTGGGATTATTACTTAAATAGCGAATGTGGACCTGACCTAGTTCAATAAAAGTTTGTACTGCCCCAGTCATTGCAATACCACTTGCCTCCTTAATCAACTCTATTTTGTCTTCAAGCTATATCCTACAGACCTGGAAAACCACGAATTGTCCCAGTCTTCAAAAGGGGAGACAAAAACATTGTCTCCAACTACAGACCAATCTCTCCTTCACATACTTTCCGAAGTCATGGAAAAACGTGTCCACTCCCAATTAGGCGATTACTATACCAAAGCAAATTTCCTTAGCCAACTCCAATCTGGCTTTCGCCCAAACCACTCCACGGTAACTACCTTCTTAAAAATGTGGCATAGGCTCAATACAAAACCGAGACTGAGATCTATAAAAACCCAATACTATATTTCTCTTGCAATTTATGTGATTCTCTCAAAACCAGGTTTTGGTTAACCAATCCTCCTTCTCCCATGCAGCCCTTGTTTACGGACCCCCACCCTCCCCTTTTACTTAGGCAATCAACAAACAAACCATTGGGTCCAGAACAGTCTCTTAAGAGTCCATGGGAAAGTTTCCTTCTTTGCTTCACTGCAATAACCATAACATTTCCTCCTCTGAATTCTATACATTTCTACAAATTAGCAACTACATACAATCTATATACAAGCCAGACTGCTCTAATTACCCAATGGCAGTCTGGGAAAATGATCTTGACACCAATCTAAATTTAGACATATGGCAAGATATATAGGAGTGCACTTCCAAAAATTCATCATGTGTTGTGATTTTAACATCTACAAACTAATATATAGATGATATCTAACCCCTACCAGACGACACTCTTTTCTCCCAAATGTCTCTCAACTGTGCTTGTGCGACTGCGGTAATATGGGGACCATATTGCATATATTCTGGTCATAGTCTAAAATTAAGCCATTATGGAAAGCAGTGTTTGCTTTAATAAATAGTTACACGTCAAAATCCCTCCTGACCCATTGTATACAAAACTTGGGAAACCCATAGCCAACCAAAACAAAAATGAATAAAAAAATCATCTCAAATACTAAACGCCACTAGATACTATTGCTTGGAACAGGAAGCAAACTAACTCCTATTCATAAACTAGAACATCATTCTTCCTCTTCTATTGCAAAGGAATAGGATGGAACTAAAGGGATTAACTGTCAGGTGTGTAATTCAAATCTGTTTTCAGCTATGAAGTCCCCATGCCATTTATTTATTATCCAAAACGGAGAAGGCTCAGTTGGTGGGATTATTTTAGTTTTTTTCCCCAGCCTGAATGAAACCTGCAGTACAGACATTTTTACTAGCCCTGATTAGCAGGATATTGTACATCGAACTCCCTCCCCCACCTGCACACTAACACCTCCTTGTGAGTTATACAACTGGATTAAAATGGGGATTACTTCAAGCAAATTGTATCTCGTTTTATCTTAATTCCTTTGGCATTAGAGAAGTAGGGTATCAAGTAGGAGGGAGGCAGATCATGCTACTTTGGACTGAGAAATAATGCTTAGGTCCACTCAGGAGTCAAAAAAGGGATCATATTCAGGTCTGCTCCTTGTTTTGGTACATTCCATGGCTAAATATATGTTCTTGTAACAAACAAAGAAAAGTCTATGCAGATTTTGGTAACCACAGAATCTGATGACTGCAGCAGGACGTATACCGGTTTGACTGGAGAGGATTGGGCATCTTTGCATTTGTGCGAGAAAATCCAGTTAATATCAGTCTGTAGCAGTCATTACCTGTCTTACATCTTGGTCTTCTACCATTTCTTTAGTCTTGTCTAATGGATTCTTTCATTCCTTTACGGAGTCTTCTCACAGCACCACCAGTTTTCTTGCTGTGGGTACTAAAGTGTATAATTTGATTGAATCAGGTCAGAGTGGTTTTTCACTATGTACATTTCACTTCAATGCACAGGTCCTCTATTCTGTTTAATGATTTAAATGGTATTATGGAGTAGTATATGCCAATCACTTTCAAGTCAAATCTAAAAACACACCTGACTGAAGCATATGTAGTTTGTTCTCCTATTTATGTCTCCCCGCACCTACAGAGGCACTAGTACAGCTATCCACGTCACTGACTTCTCCTACTGTCCCCCAGTCTACTAGTTAGTTTAAGCTCTCCAGTGCAGGGATTCCCCTTTCTATATTGTGCATTTGGTTTTTGCACTTTATTGTATTATAGTTACCTATTTATTATAAAGTCTATTTTGTAAAGCCCTGTGTACATTCTCGGCGCTACATAAATGTGTACCTTTATTTGTGTAGCCCCATTCATGCACATAGCGCTTCACAGCAGTAATTATCAGGATGCTTGGAACCCTCGGAGGTAGCATGGAAAACCCACAAAAAACAAGAGTCCGAAATATATCATAACTGATAGCATTTCATGTTACCCAAAAATAACAACACAGAGAAAACAAAAGGAAGTCTGGAAAATGTACAGAGCTACATCAAATATCTATGGTAGTAGCTA
The DNA here is from genome assembly GCA_036426205.1 of Ascaphus truei. Lineage (NCBI taxonomy): Eukaryota > Metazoa > Chordata > Amphibia > Anura > Ascaphidae > Ascaphus > Ascaphus truei. The sequence goes on along the minus strand of WSYH01002188.1, from coordinate 90,919 downwards.
AATAATAAACAGGGGACAACTAGTGCGAAGGGAAATAACAGGACAAACCAACGAAAGCTGCAAGGAACTGCAGTGCTACATGCAACAGCAATAATAGCAAGGGACAAAATAGTGCAAAGGGAATACAAGACTTAAAGTACCTGAATATTTGAAGAATTAGGAGCCAGAGTGAAGAGGAACAGGGAAAGGCGCAGCGCTAGGGAACAAACAATAACCTGTTTCCTGACCTGACCAGCAAAGACCAAACAAGATGGGTAGGGTTTTATACCCAAGCTAGGCTAGCAGATGGCCTCATTGACTGTTCTCGGCCTGAACCAGATTCCTCTGTGCACCCCTACAGGTCTACAAAGAGTACTGGGGAGAGAATCATGACAGTAATAAATGCGACAAAATATGAGACATAATAGAAATAGGCACTTCAAACTAAAAAGTTAACATTAGCAAAGGGAGTGCTTACAATCTAAATTAGAGCTTACAAAGGCAGTGTAAATATGTACATTATCCACACTAGCACAATGTTTCCCCCCTCCCCTTAAATGATGTATCTTCTCATCTCCTGATTTGTGCTGCAAGATATCCATAGCACAGGAGATTTTATAGATCTTAAAACATAAAATTAATACATGAATTGTCCACGTTCTTGCCTCGTGCCTACTTAATGTGCACGTCACGTGACCGCAGCGTCATTTGATGCGTGTCACATCACATGACTCCGCTGCGTCTTCTGACGGCGCGTTGCCATGGACACGAGTGGCGCCGGCAGAGTCAAGGTAAGTATAGCGTTGCAGAGGCCTCAAGCGATCCCCCGGGATTTAATTTAAATGCCTGGGGGAACAGCGTGGGACCTCTGCAACCGCCCGTGCCCCCCCGGAAAAATCTCCCGCCCCCCACTTTGTGCACCGCTGCTGTACAGTATCAGAACACTTATTCTGAATGTATTTGCTGCTTGTAATGTTGTAACCATTTAACCAGATGCCAAGCAAGTTGAAGCTCTGCACAGATGATGGGTATTGTCATGTATGGCACACCTGTCAGTGCATGACCTGTATATGGGACAAGGGTTAATACACGGCTATCTAGCTGACCCACTTTTTACCTTCCTCAAATGAATACCTCTCCTCAATCCGTCCCCATATACCATCTGTCATGAACAGCACAGGGGTTATATATATATATACAGTGCTTGACAAATCACCCAAAAATCTACTCGCCGAACCAAAAAATCTACTCGCCACCTAGTCCCGCCCCAACCACGCCTCTAGTCCCGCCCCCAGCCCCGCATTTAAAAAAAACTATAAATGAAATAAATTGAATAAATTCCTAGTAAGAACATTCGTTTTTGACATAAGTTTATTTATTGTATTACATTATACTACAATTAGTCCTTGTGTGTGTGTGTGGGTGTATAAATGTCGAATCTAGAAAAAAAAGCCAGATGTGAATGACTAGTTTCCTGCACCCCTTAACTAGTGCCTGGATGCCCCCGCTTCACAATATTTAAAGCAGCAATCCCACCTGGGATCTTACCTGATCCGCAGACCCTCAATGTCCAGGTACCTCATTCCCGCAATGTTATACATTGGAGGGGAGGTGTTCCCTACCTGTCGTCTGGGTTACGGGGGATTCCGATGTCTTCTGTGTGAAGCTTGAGTCAGATCTGGAAGAAAGCAGTATAAGTTATTTTGGTGTAGTATAGGGCAGTTAAGATATACAGGGTAAATAAAATATCCAGATCCGGATTGTGAGACAGGGAGAGGGTGAGACAGGGAGAGGGTGAGACAGGGAGAGGGTGAGACAGGGAGAGGGTGAGACAGGGAGAGGGTGAGACAGGGAGAGGGTGAGACAGGGAGAGGGTGAGACAGGGAGAGGGTGAGACAGGAGAGTGACGGAGAGGGGACGGTGGTACTGTGGGGGGTATGCGTTAACTGGGTGGGGTACGATTGGGGTGTGTGAGGGGGGTGAATTGGTGTGGGGTGAGGTGTGTGTATTGGTGGGGTGACGGGTGTCTGACTGGGTGGGGTGACGATGGGTGACTTGGCACAGGAGCGAACTGCTTGGGATGAACTGACTTTGACTGAGTCATGGGGTGGAGGAGAGGGTATGACTAGCTTTTAACTGAACTGTGTGGAGGGAGGGTATGACTGACTGAATCTTGGGTATGACGATTTGACTGACTGGGTGGAGGGGAGGTAGACTTGCCTTTTGACTGACTGGGTGTAGTGGATGGGAATGACTACTTTTGACTGACGGGTGGAAGGGGAGGTATGACTGACTTTTGCCTGACTGGGTGGAGTGGGAGATGGTATGGCTGACGTTATGTACTGACTGGGTGGGTAGGGTATGTACTGACTTATGACTGACTGGGTGGGAGTGCTGACTTAGAACGACTGGTGGGGGTGTGACTGACTTGGGTGGGGTGACGGGTGTGAGTGACTGGGTGGGTGGTGACTTGGATGACACTGGGTGCTGAACTGGGTTTTGGGTGACCCTGACCTGACTGACTGGGTGGTTGACGACCTGGCTGGGTGGTTGACTGACTGTGGTGACTGACTGACTGGGTGGGTTGGACATGACTGGTGACGGTTGGGTGGTAGTGGGGTGTACTGGGTGGTTGGGTGCTAGGGTTGGTGGTGACTGGGTGGGTGGTGACTGAGCGATGGGGGGCTGAGTGGTACTGGGTGGGTGACTGACTGAGTGGGTGGGGTGACTGACCTGACTGGGTGGTGGTGACTGGGTGGGTGGTGATCCGACTGGGTGGGTGACTGTCTGACTGGGTGGGTGACTGAGTACTGTGGGTGGGTGACTGACTGGTGGTGGGTGACTGCGACTTGGTGGGTGACGGTGAAGTGACTGGGGTGGGTGACTGGTGGGTCGTGACTGGGTGGGTGGGTAGTGTGACTGGGTGGTGGTCGTGCTGGGTATGTGCGTGGGTGGCGTAGACTGGTGGGTAGTGGGTAGGACTGGGTGGGTGACTGACGAGGTGGGTGACTGGCCGCCCCTGCCCTTTTTGGCAAACTGACGTCCTGTGAGCAATTTACCCCCCCCCCACCCTGTTCTCTCCCTCCCCCCAGTCTCCTATCTTTCAGTCCTCATCCCTACTCCACCGCTGCTCCACTCCCCATTTCATGCCTTTCTCCCCTTTCACTCTCTGCTCCCACCCCGCACCCTTTATTCACACCGAATTAAAAACCCACCACCCCCACCGGTCCCTTCCTCCCAGCTCTTATCACGCGACCAGCCTCTCCTGTACCACAAATACACACAGGGACCTTCATAGAGAAGAACGATCCCCTTGCACTGTCTACCCGCGTGGCGTGAGGCCTCACGGGGGCCCCGGACTAAACTGGAGGCCCCAGCAAGATAGCGGAGTCAACAGCGCCGCTGCAGGGGTGAATAGATCTGGGAACCGCACCCGACATGGCGCTGGTGTGGCTCTGGTGTCGGCCGTGTGGTTGTCTCGCACTGCAGCCTCCCGCTCGCTCGCAGTGGTAGTCTGATTCCTCCCGTCTTCGTCCCCCTCCCCCCCAGCACCGTGTACCTGCTCGGGCCCGGCCCACTGCACCATCCCGGAATAGCGGCCCCATCTCTGCAGGGAATGGTGAGATTGTGTGTGAGCGTCCCCCCTGATCCCTCGGTACCCGTGATCATACCCTTACACACAGCCTCCCTCGGAATGTGCATCCCATCTCACTAACATACATACAACACACACAACACTCTACAAGGAACGTAACGAAACCACACACACACTACAAGGACGAAACGGAACGAACACACACCCACACACACACCCACTACAATGAACGGATCCACCGAACACCCCACACAAAAACACACACTACAATGAACGGGAACGAACACACCCCCACACACACACACAATGAATGGGAACGAACACACACCCCACTACAAGTAAACGGAACAACACACACACACACACACAACACAACTCAGGAACGGAACGAAACACACACACACATACACAACTACAGGAACGGAACGACAACGCACCCACTACAAGGAACGGAACGAACACACACACACACACACACACACACTACAAGAAACGGAGCCGGGAGTCCCACTCACCAGAGGTATGTGGGTATCTGGGGCCTGTGGGTGACATTGGGGGGCCTGCGGGGGCATTGGGAGGGAATTGAGTATGTGGGGGCATGCGGGGGACATCCTCCCCGATGGGAAAACGTGGCCGGACGGGGACGCGCTGGATCTAGCAGCTAACTTTGCTAGTGCGCGCGCCCCCACCCCACCGGCTGCATCCATGGGGACGGAAGTCAGAGCCCCTGGCAGCAAGCGGGGATCGGGGGCAGGGGAGGGGGGAGAGAGAGGCTGACCCAGAGCTGCCAGCCGGCCCTCTTCCACGTCAGACCAATCAGGGAGAGGATGTATTTATTTATTAAAAAAAAAATTTTTGGAAAATTTTAGCGTGAGCAGGGGAATTAATAGAGCTGCAGCATGGCTCGCCAGCGGCCTAAATCCAATCGCCACGGGCGAGTGGTTATTATTATTTATCGAGCACTGTATATATATAATCAATCATACACACAGCAAACTCGCTGCCCCACCTTTCTCCTTTGCATGGTACTTCAAATGAGTTGATCTTTACCCTTATTCGGTTGCTATCTTCTGCCACCACCAAAATATAAACGCAGACAAAATATGTATCAAGCAAAATTTGTATCTGACAGGGTCTAATAGTCCCTGTTTATTGAAGAAAAACCATGCACTTAACATACACAAATCTGTTATAGCAAAATGTGTCCCAAAATGTACTTTACTCTACAAAGTGTGCAAACAGTTCAATCAGAGCCTAAAACATCACTTATTGAAGTTTTGCTTTAATATACAAAATGTACGAATGTATGAAGATAAACAAAGAATCTAACTTGAGTTATTGTTTAACATTGATCATATCTTTTCCCAAAGGGTCTTGAGTGTAAATTGAGGTTTCACATGCTCCAGCATGGACACTCCCTTAGTGGAAATATAATTTTCTATTCACACATACCAACTTTTATGCCCAGACCTTCTGCATTGAAACCCACCCCTGTCGTAAATTGACTCTGGCTGACATTTGTATGACTTAAGAAAAAAAACTTTCTTTGGACTTTAAAAGTTGGCTCAATATACTGTATAAAAGGCTTCATAACTTGGTTGCTATAATACTTAGACACACGCCATCTTCACTGTTGCAGCGGTGTACTTAACATACACGTACATAAATTTGACAGCCGTGCGTCTATTTTTGCAGGAGAAACAGATCTGTCCTTGGCACCTTCTAGTCATCAAGTGTTTGGCATCATTTGATTCTTCTCATTGCAACGGTTACAAATATGTATTTATTATTCTTGCAAATAGGTGTTGAGCTAATGATCTCTTCTATTTAATATAGCCCTCAAGCGAAGTGTAACCATTTTGTTACCTCTCTCTGTGATGCACATGGGATATCATCAAGAATGTACAGTTAGGTTTTCTTTGAGGCTGACAGCCCATAATTCGGGTCTCGTCTACAGCCTTCCAAACTAGACGTATTTCACTTTAAGAGGTCATTAGTGATAACCCCCAGGTTAAGCCATATGTTAGTCCCATCTCTGGGAACACTCAGAACCTCAGTCCTATACAACCCAGGCCTGGTTTGACAAGCCATAAAAACAATTTGTGTCTTTTTTAAACCATTTGTAACTAATGTTAACCCCTGAAATACGAGATTGATTAAAATACCCAATATCTTCTGCCATATACATTACAGGTGGGATATCAAATGATATCTTTTTATTTTTATTTTTTACCATCATTACTGCTTTACTGTTAGAACCTGTTGCCACTGATTAATGTAGCATTTTCCAGTGAATGTAAGTCTCATTCAGAATTTGTACAATTGCTGTTTCTTTCAATTGTATGTCATTGGTTCAAGTAGCCGCTCTTCTTATGTACAGATTGCTTTGGTATTCACTTTTTTTTTTCCATCCTAAAAAAAGTGGTTATTCACTAGATCAGTGTTTTTTCAGCCGGGGTTCCTAGGAACGCTTGGGTTCCGCGTGTATCCCTTAAGGGTTCTGTACAATTTTCAGGTCATTTGAAAATTGTACCAAGTACAGAAGAATTTACAATGCATTTCAGACGCGCTATTAGAGAGGGTTGGGGTTCTGCAGAATTTCACAATATAATAGTGTTCCTTAACCAAAGTATTTTTGTGTTTTAGAGAGGTGGGGAGGTAAAACGAATTGTTTGGGCTCTTTCCCATAAGCACAATTAGGATTGTATTTTTTTTAGGAAATGCCTTAATTTAGCCCTGGTCAGTGCACTTTTGGAATAGCTGTAACCTTTTTTTCTTCATGTGTAAGTTCTTACTACAGTAACAATATTAGAAAGGGATAGCTGATAGCTTTCATTTGATTGCAGCGCTGGGTCTGAATAATTAAAATAAGTGCACTGATAAATACCGAATTCAAATGTCTCCATTTTAAATTTTTTTTAAACCGTAGAATTCTTTTGTGGAAATGCTCAACTTCTGAGTTTAGGAGGGATGCATTTTTTTTCTATGTACCTTTTATACCACTGGATATTCCCACTTGATATGCACCTGCAACATAGTACTAGAATATGTATTTCTCATTACATATATGAATGTGTGTGTGTGTGGGGAAATTAACTCAGGCAGGTGTTGGACAACTTTAAAGATCAGTGTACCTTTCAATACAGTACGTAGGAAGGATAAAGTAATAAGTAGAGACCCGTCTGCAGAAACCATTTTTTCTACAGAGGAAATACAGCTCAACCCCCTTATAATGCTGTGCTTGGGGTCCAAAGAATCACATCGCGATATAAGCGGATCGCGTTAGAAATAATGTACAATTGTATGCATTGTAAAGTATTTAAGATATTGGAAAAGAAATAAGATCAAATGCTCAACCTTGATACTCATCTAGTTTGTGATGGAGTGCATGGGGAATAAACAGCAATACCAAATAATCAGAGATGATCAAAAAAAGAAACCCAGATAATTGCACTCTTCCAATGATAATGCCGCGCTGTAATTGCAGCCCTCACTCACTACGTTAAGGAGTCCGGTGGCTGCATGTACAATTTAGGCAGGACGAGATGCAGCATCCATATCCTGATTTATGCAAGTAAATCAAAGAGAGCCCAATTTTTAGAAAAGAGATTCATACAACCTGTTCTCGGCATCTGTGGTTATCTTGGCATTCATCTCCTTCGGCTGACGTCATCGTCAGGACGCCGCCGGAACCCTGACGATCGTTTCGCGCCAACAAGGTTGCTTTTTCAAAGGGGAGGAGTTGTACCTGGTATTGGTAAGTCAGGTTTCAAAACCCCTTTAGGTAATGCAATCACATTGGTTGATCCCCGTGATTATTCCTATTGGTATTCAGGAATGTAAACAGGTCTATTTAGTCAGAAAAACTGTTTACTTTTATAGACTGAATAGTGCGGACCATCATACTGGCACATATAGAGCTTCATGGGAACAAATAAAGGACTAACCTTTTAACCTGCATCGCGTTATAAGCGGATTCGCGTTGTAAAGGATCGTATTATAACGGGGTTGAGCTGTATTGCTTATTTACATGGTCAGGGTATGTTTTAACACTGACAAATGTTGTATTGTTTTAGTGCATGAGCTTTTGCTCGAATTACTTCACACTTAGGGTTCTTTGTGGTAGACTGATCATAATCCATACAGAGTGTCATTGATCATTTGGACTTTAAGCGTCATGAACAGTTTGTTCTCACATTTGATAATACGTTTATACCAAATGACATTCCATATTGGTCAATTCACAAAAGGTTTGGTATGTTGATAATAATAATAATAATAATAATAATAGCATGCTCTTGTATAGCGCTGCTAGTTTTACGTAGCGCTTTACAGAGACATTTTGCCGGCACAAGTCCCTGCCCCGTGGAGCTCACAATCTATGTTTTTGGTGCCTGAGGCACAGGGAGATAAAGTGACTTGCCCAAGGTCACAAGGAGCAGACACCGGGAATTGAACCAGGCTCCCCTGCTGACACACAACATTCATGCATACCGTTATGGTGTGTTTGTGTGTCAAGTAACTCCTGCTCTAACTATTTGCTTTCTCTAACTACTCCCTACATAGGTTGCTAGCGAAAGTAGGACAAAGCCAATATCCCCAGTCTGCGAGCCCGCCATTTCTAGAGCATGTATTTAGTACTGGTCCTTCAGGGAGGATGGGCATTCGCAGTTAAGTATAGGAAAGAAGCCTGCAACACATGGTAAAGAATCATGGAGGTCATTGACATTATAAACATATTTATTGGCTGAAAAACCTCAAGTTTCTGGCAATACCCAATTGAACACAATAATGCACATGTATATTCGGTGCAAAGGTGTAGTCTTTCCCCCTACTATCTACGCCAAGGTAGCTCTATCTGTGATGTGACATCTTTAGATCAATCTGTTGCAGATTGTCTGCTCAATAGTCCTGGAAACAGTTCTGTTAAGTGATTGACAATACATAAAACCGAAGAGCAGGCATACTGTATAATCTAAACATAATTGTACACCAACCAGAGGCAATCTCATTTTCTTGATGGTGTATAAATGGCGATTTCGGTTTTCATTTGTAAACCCACCAATCATCTTGTACTTCTGGTTAAAATAAACAAAGAATGGAAATGAAGCATCAGTCCCTCTTGAGTTCTTTATTGATGCACTTTCAATTTCCAAATTCAAATGTCCATTTTTTTTTAAATTAACACCAATAAACAGATTTTTAAATAAAATGAAAATCTGGAAAAACACACAAAATAAACACTTTAAAAAATATATCTATATCTATATAATTGAAATTTGTGAGATTGTTAGTAGATGTGGTGAATCTGATTGGTCCGTGGGTCCGCCCGCCCATGGCCCGCCTCCCCCACGACTCTCATTGGTCAACAGGTAAGCTGACATCACAGACACACCTACTCCACTGTGACACACACACACACACACATACTGCCACAGACTCTTCACCCCATCACCCGCTCACCTACTCACCCCAAGCTCACCTTCCCCGCTGGCTCCCCCCCCCCCACCATCACCCCCCCTCCCCCATCTCACCTCCCCCGCTGGCTCCCCCCCCCATCACTAACCACCGCCCTCCCCACAAGCTCACCTCCCCTCTGGGCCTCCCCCCCCCCCATCCCCGCCCCTCCCCCCCCTTCTACGCACCGTCCCTTCTGTCTCTCCGCCCACCCTCACCCCCCGAAGAAGGCCACCTCCGCGTCCCCCCCAAGCTCAACCACATCCCCGCTTTCTCCCCCCCACACCTCACCATCCCCTGAGGCCCCCCCCCTGACCCCCCCCCCCTCACCCACCGTCCGACCTCCCCTATTCCCCTCCCCCCCCAGCGTCCCCAACTCCCCTCTCAAAGTAACCTTCCCCCTCTGCGCCCTTTCCCCCAATGCCACCGGCACCAATAATTAAAATTGCCGCTACCGAACACACTCCATCCTGTTCGGAACTACACAATATAAATGGCGCTCCATCACTCACCCTCCACCCTTACGTCACCCCCTTACCGCACGATTTACACTGTGCACACCGCTCTGGGCGGCCGTCGGAAGAAGGCTGCTCTCCCCTCCCCCCGTGGCCATCCCGAGGGGGGGCATGTCCCGCTCGGCCGCCACTGGCCAACGCTGCTACCCCCGCTGTTTGAGGGGGAAGGCGCACCGGGGGAAGGTAAGCTGTGGGTGAGGGGGGGTGAGCCCCCCACAATATTAAAATGTTCAAAGTGCGCTTCGCACTACTCCACCCTGTCGTCAACCCTTACCGCAACAACGATTTAAACTGTGCACCCCTCTGGGCGGCGATCGGAAGAGGCATCTCCCGAGGGAAGGGCATGTCCGCGCGGCAGCCGCACTGCCCTGCTCCCCCTGTTGAAGGGGAAGGCGCACCAGAGGGGAAGTAAGTGGAGGGGGGTGGAAGTCGAATGGAGGGTGGTTTTGGTTTTTAAACTGGGTGTGGTGATAAAAGGTTGTGTGTTTCCTTTTTGGTTGGCTGCTAAGAGTAAAAGGCAGGTCAGGTCAACGTCAGAGAAGGCTATATTTATTTAGGGTAAGAGGGGTGCACAGTTGAAATCGTGCGGTAAGGGTGACTCCTGTCCACTGTCCTCCCCCCCTCCTGTCCCCCCCTCCTGTCCACTGTCCCTACCCTGACCACCCCTCCTGTCCGCTGTCCCCCCCCACCTGTCCGCTGTCCCCCCCTCCTGTCCACTGTCCCCCCCCCTGTCCACTGTCCCCCCTCCTGTCCACTGTCCCCCCCTGTCCGCACTGTCCCCCCCTGTCCACTGTCCCCCCGCCTAGTCCCACTGTCCCCCCCCTGTCCACTGCTCCCTCCCTGTCCACTGTACCCCAACCTGCTCCTGTCCACTGCCCACCCTCGTCCCTCCTGTCCACTGTCCCCGCCTGCCTGGTTCCTCCTCTCTGTCCACTCCCCCCCCCCCTCCTGTCCTTCCTTGTCCCCCCCACCTCCTCCTGTCTTCGCTCCACTGCCCCCGCCCCCCCCCCTCCTGTCCACTGTCCCCCCCTCTCCTGTCCACTGTCCCTCCCTCCCTCCCTCTGGGGGGGGGGGGGAAACGGAGAAAGAGGGGGAGCACAGAAATAGGGGAAGAGGAGGGAGTGTGAAATTTAACTCCCGGGCAACGCCGGGTCTCTCAGCTAGTATTTTTTAAACTAGAACACCAAAAACCAGAATGCCTATATATAAAAACGGAAAGACTGTGTGGTTGAGCGTGGGGGAGGGTGATGGGAAGAGTTATCTTAAAGGCAGCATTACCTACAACATTTTTTTTTTTTTTTTTTTTTTTTTTTTAAATAAATCAGTTGTGTAGTATTTAGAGAATAGTTGCTGCATTTAAAAAAAATAAAATGTCCCCACTCTTTATGCCCTTTGTAATGATTTATAATGTACTGTATTAAGCTTCCTTGGGTGGCTATCGCAACCATTTAGGAAGCAACACCACTTCCTCTTATGAAATAGGCAGCAATATTGGGTGCCCTGGGAAGCGGGATCTTTGCCGATCGATCACGGGAGAAGGAATCGATCGGCAGCTTGGATAATTACATTGCCCTAAAGGTATAGAACTACTGCATTTATTAAAAATAAAAATCAATGTCACTTTAAATTGAGTGAAACAGTGTATAAGAGAAACTGTATTTAAAAAAAGTAAATGGATACATAATAATTTTCAATACGCTCCTATGTTGTAGCACATTTGTTACTCAAACAAATTGTAAACTTACGCTAATTAAAAAATTCAGATATGCACACACCTGTATATACAGAAACCTATATATACACACACCTGTAATTACACATAGCAAAAGTAACAAGGGCAGCCCACATCTCCCTAGAGCAGTGTTTTTCAACCAGGGTTCCTAGGAACGCCTGGGTTCCCTGGGCATCCCTACAGGGTTACCTGCAATTTTCAGGTAATTTGAAAATTGTACTAAATACAGAAGCATTTACAATGCATTTGATCACAGACGCGCTATTAGAAATGGTTGAGGGTTCCCATTCACATAGGGTTTCTTTAACCAAAAAAAAGGTTGGAAACCACTGACCTAGAGGATGACTACAAAATAGCAATTTAACTTCATCAGAGACAGCCAGCTAAGGAGACCGTGCTGGGGGAATTTAACCTATGCAGTGCTTGAGGCGGCGGGGAAACATAAAGCAAGGAATATATTCCAACATCCTTGGCATTTATTAAACCCTGGAAGTTCACCTTCTCCAGAAGGGGCCTAAACCTACCATGACAGAAGATTGGGACTGGTTCAATTACTCTAAAGGCTTCTATAAATGAAAGGGACCTTCCCATATTGTGTAGTCCGGAGAACACCGTGCTGCTCACATTCTCTGAGCAGTAATTATTAGCGCTGCAGTCTGATCTCCCCGTTCGTACCCTTTGGGTACATTGGTTCCAGGCCGTGAATCAAAAATGCAGCTCTGCGTAAAATCATCTTATTTCTATCTCCATCTCTAGCGAGCTTGCAGACCTGTTCCAAAATAAGGAACCTTAATTGAATATTATGATTTGGGGTCCTAAATTGTCTTGCAACCGGTCGGTGACTGCTCTTTGATCGTGGTTCTGTCACTTCAGTGCTGATATAGATGCGATTTCAGGGGACTAGTAGTCTGTCCAACATGCATTTGCTCCAAGGACATTTTAAGGTGTACACTGCATAATGCAGCTCATGTAGCAAAACATTTTTTTACTTAACTGTTTGCATCTTAAAGGATAATTAAAAGTGTCCAACTTTTTCTAATACCACAATGCAAGCAAGGGAATGTACCAGTTTTGGGGATGTTACTTTGTGATTTTGGAGGTTCCAGATCTGCCTTCACTAATCTGTCCACAGTATTTCTTGCTCTTTTGAGAATGATGCTTTTTCTGAAAGTGAACCGCTATAGTGTCCTTCTGTAGGACACGCATAGGTATAATTTGTTTGATTCTACCAGACATATAGTGGTTTCTTTATATGTTCCTAACATCCATGTGGATCTTTTTCAATTTATCTGGACATCTCCCTAGCAGAAAATGATGCTATCGTCACCTCCACAATTCTACGTGTATGGAGAAACTGGCTCTGAGGTAACCCTTCAGTGGTACTTTTTTGGATAGAAGTCAGCAAGCAACATGTTCTTGTCTGTATATTTTGTATAGAAATCTGTTATCAGTCTACCGTCCACCTTACCGACATGTACATCTAGGAAATGTCTAATGATTTTAATATTCTAACCTCTCCATAAGTGCACCCCCAGTCCAAATGAAGAAAATATCATCAATATACCTGCCACAATTTTTTATGAAATTTCGGTGTAGCCCCATAGCGGTCTCTTGTATCTGTATATAGTATTCTATGCCAAATCTTATGACCATTTCCAGCCAAATAATTACTGGCCATGGTGGATCTCAAAGAAGTTTAGTAATATTAACCCCTTCCTCACGTGGGTTAGCCTGATACAGACTTTGTACTTCGATGGTACACATCACTTTTAAATCAAACATGTTAGAAATGGTCTGTCCCTAATGCATGTATGAATATTCTGTACTATTGGCTGGAGGAAGCAGTCAATGTACCTTAGATCGTAAATACAGTACCAGGGTGATGGTGAAATCTTTCATCACAAATTCAGATGTCTTTTTTCAGTCTTTAGTCAAGTGCTTTCGTAACAGTAGTGTTCATTAATGCTGCAATCTAAGCGCTGGGGTCTTTATCTAATTTGAGGCAATAATCAGGATTATCTAATTGGCGTCTAGCTTCTTTGATGTACGGGTACTTTTATCCCAAACTACCACTACCCCTTCCTTGTCCATTAAAAAAAAAACAATACAAATACTATCTCCCTATTTTTTTAGTAGGGAGGAAATAGCAGAACAGTCCCTATTAGTGAGATTAGATTTAGAAGTTTTATTCCATACTGTATCCCACATTTTCTCATCCCTAGGTTCCTGCACACTTCCCTCATTTGACCCGGTATGTGCTTTATATATGTATGTACGTGTGAGTAGGATATATCATGCTTTTCTTGTCTGATTCAGTAAAATGCTTTTCTTGACAGCCTGGGCATGTAGTGTCCCCCCTCTGGGAGAACTAGGGAGGAGCATCCTATCTTTCCATTCTATTGCTATGACAACAGTTACTGCCAGTGTAGGGACAGAGCTGTTGCTATGGTGCTGGGGAGGAAGGATTCTGTTGGAAAACATTTAATAATTAACCTGGGCACAAACAAACACACAAGCATCATTCTTTGTTACGTAACTTCTCATTGATTAAACAAAACCCTTTTTTGTCTGATAATATACTCTCTCGCTCTCTCTCTCTCTCTCTCTCTCTCTCTCTCTCTCTCGGCCTTGCATAGATGATACACCTTCTATTACAGCCCTTTGTAGAAGCAGTATTACCAGGCCATTTCCTCCCCCACTCCCTCCCTGTGATTTGTAATCAGATTATGACACTTCCTAACAGCTTGGCTGTTGAACAGAAATCTTCTTATTTCCTAACCCTTCCCTCATATGCACTAAGGTAAACACGTGCATGCATCCCTCTGCCCGGGGGGGGGGGGGGGGGAAAAAAAATAGGGATGTACTTAGGTTACAGAAAACCAGTTTTGGATTATACAGTCAAAGGTAGCTCACTCTTAGGCTGGGATTATGGTGGCCATTTGCGAACGAGTGAGAGACCGCGCCACCGCGCACACTCCTGCAGCCCAACTGATCTGTGAATTTGGCTGCAGGAGATTGTAGACGCGATGCGGGGGCGTGGCGGATTTCTTGTCTTTTCAGAAATCTGCCACTTCAACGCGCCTCTCCGCCTGTAGGCGCGCAGGCACTGTGGTGACTGTCATAGCAGTCTACACGAGACTGCGGAACCATAATCTCAGCCATAGTTGCCAAAGAGACTTTGGGGGGCGGAGACAATCATTTCTGATTACAGAAAAATGGCAAAATAATCTAACAAAGCAAGTTTGTGGGTGGAGGGTGGGGGGGCGGGGGGGCTGGTAGGCTGTGGTGATGGGGAGAATTGTTATACTGTGGGATTTTGGTTTTAACTGAAACATGCAGGAAAAACCACTGACCAACCATCGTACAGTTCCTGGTATGTATGTATGTATGTCTTTATATAGCGCCAATAATGTACATAGCGCTTCATAGCAGTAACACACGTGACAATCAAATAAATAACAAAGTACAAATAACACAAAATGGGAATAAGTGCTTCAGACATAAAAGTAACATTGTAGAAGAGGAGCCCCTGCTCCGAAGAGCTTACAATCTAATTGGTGGGGAGAACGTACAAAGACAGTAGTAGGGCATTCTGGTAAGTGCATCTATCTGTAGGGGGCCAAGGTTAATGTATCGTGTATAGTATTAGCCACGGTGCTACTCATATGCTTCTTTAAGCAAGAGTTTCTTAAAGTGGGTCTTAAAGGTGGATAGAGAGGGTGCTAGTCGGGTATTGAGGAGAAGGGCATTCCAGAGGTGAGGGGGAGTCAGTGAGAGAGGTTTAAGGAGGGAGAGGGCTCTAGATACAAAGGGGTAGAGAGAAGACATCCTTGAGCAGAGCGCAAGAGTCGGGATGGTGCATAGCGAGAAATTAGGGCTGAGATGTAAGGAGGGGCAGAAGAGTGTAAAGCTTTAAAAGTGAGGAGGAAAATTGAGTGTGAGATACTTGATTTGATAGGAAGCCAGGTGAGGGATTTCAGCAGGGGAGGCGCTTAGACAGATTTAGGAAAGAGTAGAGTGATTCTGGCAGCAGCGTTTAGGATAGATTGTATGGGAGACAGGTGAGAGGCAGGTATAACTGATGAAAAGCACGGAATGGAGCATATTTTCTGAAGGAGGCTAATTTCCTGTAGGAAACACAGGTAATACAAGGGGAGCATCGTAACTGAAACAAAACTGTGCAACTAAACACTACTGTAAATTCAAATGCCTCCATCTTTTCTCTCTCTACATGAACAGTGAACAAAAACGCCACCAGAAAAGCCCACTGATTTATTGAACACTGGAAACTGAAATCCTTACTTGTATCACTTTTACAGATCATTGCTACGATCTGACAGAAAGCAAGACTTTCCAAGAGGAAATAAAACGGTTTTCCCCTCTCTCTTCTACACACACACACACAAACACACACAAACTCTCCCCCTTTCTCTTCTACACACACACACACACTCCCCCTCTCTCTTCTATACACACACACACACACACACACACACACCCACAACCACACAACACACTACTCCGCCCTCTCTTTCTATAAACACACACACCACACACAACACACCACACCTCCCCCTCTCTCTTCTAACCCACACACACAACACACATCCACACTCTCCCCGCTCTCTTCTATACCCCACACAAACACACCACCCCACCACCACACAACTCCCCCCCCCTCTCTCCTTCTTATACACACATCACACACACACACTAGCATCACACACAACACACGCACACCACACCACACTCCCCCCCCTCTCTCTTCCTACATTCTCTCTACACACACCACCCACACACATCACACACACACACACACACACACACACACACACACACTCACCCACACTCACCCTCTCTCTTCTACACACTCTCCCCCCCCCCCTCTCTCTCCTACCACACACGCTCCCCCCTCTCTACTTCTACACAACACCTCCCCCCTCTCTCTTCTACACACTCTCCCCCTCTCTCTTCTACACACACTCTCCCCCCTCTCTCTTCTACACACACTCTCCCCCCTCTCTCTTCTACACACTCTCCCCCCTCTCTCTTCTACGCACACTCTCCCCCCTCTCTCTTCTACGCACACTCTCCCCCCTCTCTCTTCTACGCACACTCTCCCCCCTCTCCCTTCCATATAAACTTTTTTTGGTAAGGGAGCTGTTGGCGAGTGTCAAAAATCCTTATAGTGAAAACTGCAGAGAGAGCGCGTGCTCTTACCTTGGGCCCTGTGATGCCGTGCGGGGCCGCTGCTCCCTCCTCCTGTCAGCCGGAAGTTGAACGTGACTTCCAGCGCCGAGAGGAGCAGGGAGAGGCAGGAGCGCAATGACCGGGCAGCTGCTGCCGCTGCTGCTGTGTGTGGTCCTGCCGGGTCCTGGGATAGCTGGGATTTGTCCCAGATCTCCCCACTCCCTGAGGGGTGCCTGCCGAACCTTTGTTTAAAATCACTGCTCTAAGCACCAAGACATTTGTAGGAGATATGGACTGTTTAGCCAGTCTACACATTTCTTTGCTACAATGCTATTGCTAAATGAAGAAACCTTCGAATGTGATGGAAGAGATTTCACGCTTCACATCCTCCTGTCAGCAAATGTGGGTAAACAAAGCACAAGTAGAACTTCTGCCTGTTGATGCCTTTTTATGGCACAGTTCAGCCCGAGTACAAAATTGAGTTGTTTGAATGCTAATTTCTAACTTCCATCTACAATATTTATGAAAGACAACAGGAGACGGATAATCCTTCTCTTCTTCATTACAAATGAAAGCCACTGCTGACATTTTCAGTTAAGTAGAACGTGCTATTACTGGAGGGTGAAAGACCCGTTGATCCTTACATTGTTTGTAAGAGCCTGTTTTACATTACTATACAGTACTACCTCTTCTTTCAACACGTCGGTGCCCAAACTAAGGGATAACATAGAAATCTGGCTTATGCCTTCCTGGCTTATTTCCATAGGTAATGCATGATGCCTGCAACAAAAGCTGCACTTAAAGTAGAATCCAACCAAAGAAACGGATCCAGGTAGAGTGGCAGTTTAGAAACTGTATTGGTGAAGCAGAGTGCAGGCTGTCGTGGAGTTATTGTAACTACTTAAGCCAGTTCTATTTCAGGAATGTAAGTTTACTAAAGCTGCTTAACAATCCGCATTTGAAAATAACACGATGAAAAAGCCTCTTTATAAACTTGGGTCTAGGGTAAAACGGCTGTAGCAATCGGGTACTACTGTAACTTTAACATCATTAATTATTTTACATTTAAACTACCCATTGCTTGTTGATTCACGGTATAATGTATTTAGTGCGTTTTATTATTTGTCTGTAAAAGTTGCTATTTTCAGTGGCTATTTTAGATGAAGTGCTCTAGGGAAGTGACTTAATTTATATGATATAGGAAACGAAACTCTTATACAGTTAGAGGCTTTTGGTTAATTGTCTCCCTTTCACAACCTGGTGTCTATTTTAGCAGAGGTTTGCTTTTTAGTGTATTACATAAGTAAACAATCCCTGTTTGTATTATATATGTAAAGCATTTGACCATGTATAATTCTACTTTCTTCTCTAAACTAGTAATCGTTTGGTGCTCCTGTTATAAATCTGTAAAAATCCTGATTGTGTGCCTTACGTAATGGCCACCTTTTCAGTTGCAATCAATCCTTCAGCTACAATGTATCGTTATATTACTAATGTAACATTATCTATTGTTACAGTTTGTAGCTCAAACTGTTGGGAATATTGGCAACAAATGATCACAAACAGGAAAGTGTTGCAAAGATCTTGCACTGCTTGGGAGGTTGGCTAAAACTTGCTATAGAAATCAAAGTATGCTCAGTATATTGGCCCTCGTTAAAGATTGCATTGAGTTAAATAAAAAAAAAATCACTTCTCTAATACTACAAAACTGATTTAAAAAAAAACCCATAAGGTTTAATGTTTTGCTGCTTTAAATTGAAAAATAGACTTTTGTGCTAAATACACGATGTTAGGATTTTGAACACATTAGGCTTCATATGCTACTTAAAGGATTGAATGTCTCATCCTGGTTTGCTAAGCGTTTTAGGTTCTCTATTTTGTCTAACTCGATTTAAAAAGCAAGTGCCAATTTTTGTATCGATTGGCCATTGTGGATTGCCACTTTAGTTGAATGTGTTCCTACACGTGACCACAACCATTAGTCAAACTGTTCTATTAAACTTGTCCTCTGCTTCCTTCGTGGTGGCACCCAGGGATGATGTTTGAAATGCATGCGACACTCCGTTTTTGCCGCACCTTCATATCAGAACAATTTTAATTTTGCCTTTCTCCACATTTACCCAACTTTCTTCTCAATGCTGAAGGAGTGGCTCACTGAGTAAAGACACTGACTGGCACTGAGTTTTAACCTGGTTCAATTCCTGGTGTCGGCTCCTTATGACCTTGGGCAAGTCACTTTATCTCCCTGTCTCTCAGGCACCAAAAAACATAGATTGTAAGCTGCACGGGACAGGGACTGTGCCTGCAAAATGTCTCTGTAACGCGCTGTGTAAAACTAGCAGCGCTATACAAGAAAATGCTATTATTATTATTATTATTATGCTACATGACCTGTTGTGTTTCCTGCTTCTCTTCTGTCTACGTCCCATACTTGCTTGTTTTACGGGCTAGGTTATCTTGCAGACACAAGGCTTCCTTTCACACATCCATGGCTCATCTTCCATCTGGGATTGGCCCTATGTCTGCAGATCCCAGGTATACTCCAGCTGCCACCCGAGCTTACAATACACCAAATTACACCATTACAATACACCAAATGGTGTAATACTAATTATTAGTCCCAGTAGTTTGCCGAACAAATTAATTCAGGTGCTCTGGGCTACTGGTCAATTTTTTCTTTGGGTGCTGAAAGTCGCTTAATGAACACAAATGATGGTATTTTATATAGATTTTCTGAGTGTAATTCATAATGAACTGATTGTGGCTTCAAGGTTCTCCAATAACTCAGCAGTATATTGAATAGGAGCCTCTATATCTTTTATATAAAGCTGTATATCTTACCCGGTGCCACATCTAGTGAAATAATGTCAGTTTGAGCAAATCCAAAGAAATCCAAATTGCATATCCATGCCCAATTGAGAATGACTAATTAAAGCTTTCTGTCATTATTAGATTATATTAATTTATTTCAAATTGGTTATCCAAGCAAAAAAAGCAAATATGTGTCAATATAGTTTTGATGATGCAATAATGATATAATTGTCATATTTGGACATAAAAGTATTTATTCATATTCATTTTTACTGCTATGTTGATGTACTTGTTTATAATGAACATACTGTACAATTTATTTTTTTCCCCACATAATGTGTTTTATCCGCTTAGCACAGAAAATGTCAGCATCTGTTCTCTGTTACAGCAAAATGATGATGCAAACCCTTACTAACTACATGGGTAGTAGCCAAGGGGGGGGGGGGGGTAGGTAGTTTGAGTTAAACCCATGGCTAGCTGACAACTTGGGCTACTAAGGGGTTAATATCATGTAAAATGTTTCATTTGTAATGTTTTATCACCTATTCCATGTCGGTTTAGCGGATCTTGTCTACGTATATAACGGCAATTATATACATATGCACGATGGGGCTTACCCCAGCCTGGGGTAGGCGATAAAAAATGGTGGCACTTTGTAGCGTTAGCCAGGTATTGATGAACATCTGAACTTGATGACTGGCATTGACATGAGTACATTTGTGCTAATTAGTCATTATGGTGTCGGTCCCGATTTTTATTTTTATCGGCCATGGCAATGAATGCATTTTTGGCAGCACCAAGTTGATGACTTGTACCTTACAAAAAAAGCCCTTTTTTTTGGCTATAATACAGCATTTGTATCGTATTTTTACTCTAGGCCAGTTATTCCTAACAGGTGGTTTGTGAGGTCTCCAAGTGGTTGGCAAAAATAAAATCTGTAGTGGCGGATAGCAGGCGGGACAGTGGGTTTTTAAGGCGACCTAGGGACTGTGGTCTTAGGTCGCAAACTGCATCTCAATGTGGGTGGTACAGTTGTAAATTACTGTGGAAATCCCAGACACACACACCCCCAAAAAAAAAAAAAATATACTCAATGCTATTTATTGCTTATATCAAAAAATAGCTAAAACATCTCAAATGTCCTTTGTGATATTCAAACAAGCAGGGCTTGTATAAATATTACCAGCGACATTGGAGGTAAGTGACCTCACTGTAATATTATTAAAAAAAAATGTTTAAAGAACAATTTTCTGATTTAAGCAATTTTGTTGCTACATAGCAACTTAAACACTTCTAATTCTGCGCTAACAAAATAAACCTACTTTGTAGGATTTACAAGATACAATTTCCCCGCAGTTGCACCTCCATTTTTTGACCAGCATATTCAAATTATTTTAGTACATACCATTTATATCGGTGCGTCCTGGGCATCGCTGCGGCTGCTGCTCCATGTTTTCGAACACCTATTTGCACCAATATACCACACTAAAAAAATGGTCTCACAACCACTTTTTTGTTTGTTTAGTTCACTTCTGTTTTTTATACTTGGTGTCATTTTAAATACGCACTCAACACTTAGTGATAAAGGCGCTCCAACGCTGAATCCTTTCAGATGGAGCATGTAAGCAATATTCAGATGAGCAGGATAGGACAAGGGGATTAACATACTGAATATTGTAGTAAAAGTCCTCAGACAGACCAATGATCCCTGAAGGGCAAGATAGGTAGTTATAAACCACAATCAAGCCCTCATTGGGATGGTTCCTGGACTCACAATAAATGTTCATAAGAAATGAAGAGTGATACTCACAGATTTCCCCGTCCTGTGTGTCCTGATAGGCGTGCAGCCAAGCGAAGTGATGCTGATTGAAAGAGGTAAAGAGAAAAACTGGCGCACAGCTAAGAGTGGGTCCCAAATGGTGTAATAAAAAATATCTTTATTGATCCATCTTTAAAAAGGAGGTTAACACCCTCCTACGCGTTTCGTGTATGCAATACACTTTATCATACATTTGATAAAGTGTATTGCATACACGAAACGCGTAGGAGGGTGTTAACCTCCTTTTTAAAGATGGGATCAATAAAGGATTTTATGACACATTGGGACCCACTCTTAGCTGTGCGCCAGTTTTTCTCTTTACCTCTTTAAATATGCGCTCAAGTTACACAGGTTGAAAACTTGCTTTATCCGTTAAGGATATAGACATGTTTGTCAAATCTCCACTTGATTCCTGCTTGAGAGAAATATTGATTTAGAAATGTTTTTGTTTTTTAAGAGGCCTCTTAGAAATTACGATCTTTTGATTTCCTAAATTCTGCTTTTGATTTCTAACAGGAGAACTGCGTCTTTTAAATCTTGCTGAATTTCTTTATATCTCATCTACTAAAACATCCCTAATGAAACAAGGTGTGCTGTATGTTATTGGGAGTTTTGTGGTTAGACAATTGGGTCTTGTATATCTCAAATGAGGAAAGTAGGTTAATTCACTTTTAACCTCAAACATTTCTCCCCTGCATTTTATGTTCTCAACCTTAGTTGTGAACATCCACATTTTTCTTTTATGGAAAAACATTGTCATATAATATTTTTTTTTTTTTTGTAACTTAAATTTGTATTGGTTTACAGCAATACATTCAAAGGTACATTTTGACATGATGATCCTCCTTGCATCTGAAAATATAATGATATAGATAGTAGTATATCAAGATTTTGAACTGTGGTCTAACTGGTGAGCCGAGAGGGGCATCTCGACGGGGTTCGCCTTCCAGAGTTAATACAATGGTGTCAGACCAACATTCTGACCGAGAGAGCTCGACGCTCGGACTCAGTTACCGGCGCACCAGCAGCCCAACCGACAAACAGGCAGACACGCGAATCAGCCAAACGACGTATATACCAACAGGTAAACCACGACATAGGTAGACAAACAGATATAAAGACACAGACCGACAGACAAACAACCATACAGACAGACAAACCGGAAGACGTACATTGAGCCAAGAGGTAAAGAAAGGAAGGGAGAGAAAAGGGGGAGGGAGAGAAAAGGGGGAGGGAGGGGTGTTAGTGATCGTGGGTGTATCTCATAGCTAATACACGGCCCTGCTAGGTTTCTAGACGCCGGGAATAATCTTTATATGGCCATATGTTGCCTGTCTATATTGTGGGCATCCGGTACAAAGCGTGGGTGTATCTCACCTCCCCCAAGGAGAACGGATCTATTAACTATCATAGCCAAATTGATGCCCTTTCTATCCCCGGGATATCTGTCTGTGCCAACCAAGGCGTCCAGACTTTTAGATAATTGTCGCCAGTGTCGTTAACCAGACTCGTTAACTTTTCCATCTGGCAGATAAACCAAATGCGATTCCGAATTTTTGGGATGGTTGGAATGTCTGAGCTTTTCCATAATGTTGCGATCTCACACCGCGTTGCAAGTGCAAAGTGAGCAATGAGTTTATTGTGAGCTTTAGCGAGACCCGCTAGTGGTCTGTTCAGGAGAAACAGCCATGGGTCAGGCTGAATAGTGAGATCAAACAGTCTCTGTAGCCAAAGTCTAATTGTCTCCCAGAATGGGGAGATCCGCGGGCAAGACCACAGCATATGGAACAGGTCTGCTGTTCCTCCACACTGGAAGGGGGCACAGCGGGGAGGATCCCGGCACGAACCTGGATAGTTTCAGTGGGGTAAGGTACCATCGCATCAGGACCTTATATGCGTTCTCCTTGAGGGTGGTACGTATGGAACTTTTTGCTGTGGCTAGAAAGATAGCACTCCAGTCCTCGTCCTCCAGACACTCACCGATGTCTGCTTCCCATCGTGATCTATATGAGGGTATTTCATGGGCTTGATTGCTAGTACTGATCACTTCGCTGTATAGCTGTGAGGTAAGTCCCTTTGTGTCGGTCTCTGCCAGACAGAGCTTTACGAAGGATGTCAATGGTGGGTATGGGGCAAATTTGTTATAGAACGCCCTAACCTGGAGGTATCTAAAGAATTCTGAGTGGGGGATCTCTTTTTCTAGTCTGACGTGATCAAACGTCTTAATTTTTCTGTCATGACCTTCCAGATCTTTAATCCGATTATAACCTTTCTTTCTTCAAATTGATATATTACCGACCGAAAGGCCCGGCACGAACTCGGAATTATTCCACAGGGGTGACATCATAGAGCGTGTCGTTGTAAGGGAATGCCTAATTTTTGTGGCCTCCCAGATTGACAATGAGTTGGTCATTGAGGATAGCGGCATATTAGCACCTTTTTCGTGCTGTTTTGGGGAGACAGATTAGATTATGTAATTCGATTGGTGCACAGGCTGCGCTCTCTAATTCGACCCATCTCTTATATCTCGGGTCCGACTGCCATTGCACGATTTGGCTCAACTGTGCCGCTTTGTAATATGATAACAGGCAGGGTACCGCTAGGCCCCCAGCCAGGACCGACCTTTTCATATTGCTTTTGCTGACTCTTGGTTTTTTACCTCCCCATATAAACTTAGAGATGTCAGATTGAAGTGAGTGCAGGTCCCTCAATATGAGTGGCACTGAGAGAGTTTGAAAGAGATATAAGATTCGGGGGAGTTAGTTCATTTTGACACTATGGATTCTTCCTATCCAGGAGATCCTTTTGGATGTCCACTTTTGTAAGTCTGAATTTAGAGTCCTGATTAGATTGGGATAATTTGCGTCGTATATATCTTTGACGTTTCTGGTGATGTGGACACCCAGATATTTTATAGACTTATGTTGCCAGTGAAATTTAAAGTTTAATTTTAACAATTTTTCTATGTGTCCGGGGAGATTGACATTAAGAGCCTCAGATTTGGACTGATTGATTTTGAAGCCGGAGATTTTAGAAAACCGGCCTAGCAGGTCAAATAGGTTCGGTAGTGAAGTGAGGGGTTTCGTGATTATCAAGAGGATGTCATCTGCATACAGGGCCGCCTTATGGATTTGGGAGTATGCGTTTAACCCTGAGATGTCAGGGTTTCCTCTGATTTGTGCCACCAGGGGTTCAATACAGAGGGCGAATAGGAGGGGTGAAAGTGGGCAGCTCCTGATTTGGAAGGGCAGAGAGGGGTAGCCTTGGTGTACCACCATGGCAGTGGGGTTAGAGTACAGCGATAAAATCGCTTCACTCACCCGATCCCCAAAGCCAAATGCCGCAAGCGTCTCTTTCAGGTATGGCCAGTCTATTCTATCGAAAGCCTTTTCGGCGTCCAGACTTAACAACATACTTTGAGCAGTGTCAATATTGGCCAAATCTATCAGATCTATAAATCGTCGGGTATTATCTGCGGCTTGTCGGCCCTTGATAAATCCGACCTGATCTGGATGTATAAGTCTGGGTAGAATAAGACATAATCTATTGGCCAGTAATTTAGCGTACAACTTGATATCTGTATTGATTAGTGATATGGGCCGATAACTTTTGCAGTCTAGAGGGTCTTTCCCTGTTTTGTGAATGATTGATATAGACGCCTGTAACATCTCCCTGGGGATGGGGGCTCCCGCTAGAATAGCGTTGAATACCTGGAGCAACCTAGGGGCAAGCAACTTGACAAATTTCTTGTAGTATAACCCTGAGAAGCCGTCCGGCCCCGGTGCCTTTGAAGGTTTGAGTTCCTTAATGGCCTGTGTCAACTCCTCATAAGTGAAGTCGGCGTTTAGGGAAGCTCTGTCTGATTCTGTCAATCTCACCAGATTGGAGCTAGCCAGGAAATCTCTCAATTGACTGCTCGTTTTAGGATTATGTGCCATTTTCTCTCCATTATAGAGTGTCTCATAGAAGGAGCCGAATTCATCTACTATCTTCTGGGGGTTGGAAGTAGGGGTACCAGATTTTAAGCGTAAAGCTTGGATGTTATATTTATTTTGCCTGTCTTTCAGCATGCGGGCCAGCATCGTATCCGGCCTGTTTGCCTTTTCGTAAAATTTCCTCTTTGACCAACTCAGTGAATTATCTGGAGGTCAATATCATGTTTAATTCAATTTTAGTGTCTTTTATCTCTTGTAGGGTTTGCGGATCTAGGTTCTTTTTGTGCCTGGAGGAGAGAGCCTTTAATTTAGCTTGGAGCGTGACAATTTTTGCCTCTCTCTCTTTTTTTCGTCTAGCTGTGATATTTATGAGGGTACCTCGGAGAGTCGCTTTATGCGCCTCCCAGAGGACCAGATGTGAGGAGACAGAGCCGGCATTTATCTTGAAGTATTGGTCTATCTCGAAACCCACAGCATCACAGATCTCAGGGATTTTTAGAATGGATTAATTAAGTTTCCAGTTCGTTCCTGGTCTAACCGTATGAATATTATTGCACCTGAGCTCTATGGGTGCGTGGTCAGACCATGAAATATCATGGATCTCCGCTTGGATGACCTTGGGGACCAGGTGACAGGACACTGCGAAGTAATCAATCCTACTGTATGAGCCATGTGGGTGCGAGAAGAACGTGTAATTCCTATCTGCTGGGTGTAGCTCTCTCCAGATGTCTATTAGTTGGTTACTTTTGAGGCCCCTGCGTAGGGAGATCCCTGCTCCTTTATTATGTAGGGTAACTCCACCTGATCTATCTATGTGAGGTTGAAGGACCGTATTAAAGTCTCCAGCTAAAACACGTTTCCCTGAGCCACGGAGTTTAGGGTTCTAAAGAATTTTTCAAAGAAGATTGCACTCCTTTCGCACGGGGCATATATACAAGCAATTGTGATCTTCT
Organism: Ascaphus truei; assembly: GCA_036426205.1. Lineage (NCBI taxonomy): Eukaryota > Metazoa > Chordata > Amphibia > Anura > Ascaphidae > Ascaphus > Ascaphus truei. Next base: position 64,933 of record WSYH01002188.1, on the reverse strand, counting down.
GTCCCCTAATAGTTCCTACTGTTATAATATCCCTACCATCGTTATCCCGTTTGGTTATCAGGCCTTCAAAAGGGATGCTATTACGGAATAGGATGGCAACTCCACGCTTTTTGACTTCAGCAGAGGCCGAAAAAACCCGGGAGAAGTCTTTATCAAGGTATTTGGGGGTATTGGTTTTGCTGAAATGTGTCTCCTGTAGGAGCAACACATCCGCATGTTTTCTTTTATAATCTGTGATGGCTAGTTTGCGTTTAGTGGGGTTGTTAAAGCACTGCACATTGTGAGATATAAAAGTCAACGCCATTTATTGCTGTCTGTGACTACGCGCATCACTATGTTGCTTGACTTACCCGTGGAATCCATGTGTAGGGCCGGACGATCACTTCCTTTAGAGCGCATACTCTTAAGTAGGTAATTGAGGGTAGGGTAAGGAGGGAGTGGGAGGCAGCGGGGAGGGAGGGGGAGGGAAGTGGGGGACTGGGAGGAGCACATGAGGGTCAACACCAAGGGGATTGGGTTCACAACAAAAAACAACGAACACACTAGTGTACAAAAAACAAATAGGAACATGAAGACAAGAGCCCACTCCGGGAGCCCCCGGGAGTGGCCCTTGCACCCAGGGGGGGGTCACTTGGCCCAGACTGATGAAGGGATCTCCCCTGACTGCTGGGTCCTGGCCTCCCTGGGACTTGTTTGCGAACCCTGCGCTGTAGGGATCGAAGCGGAGAACACATGCCCGCCGATCAGGGATCTGTCCCGCCGGCGCATTTCCTTTAAACAGACAATAAATAAATAACAGTGTAACATAACTTTAGCAACAAAAAACTGTAGATCACATTACATCTACCTAACTATCTTCTCCCATATCTCCCCCACTCACCGTTCCCCATGGTTGTGCCCTCTATGTGGATGGCGGGTGTAGGGTGCCCCGTGCCCCCATGTAGTTTCCTGTTGCGCGGTCCACTCATCTCCAATTATGACCGTTCGTGAAGGCAGGAGGATCAGAGGTACGTCTACCTAGTCTTCTTTATCCACTCCTACGTGAGTGTCTGCCTCGTATGTGGCGGGGTGTTGGCCTCCTCCCTGTTAGATGATTCTGTGCTTTAAAGTGTGGTCGATTAACATTTATTGAGGTTATTAAGCGGTAGCTAAGATGGTGGTGGAGCTACTGGCGCCCGTGAAGCTGACGTTAACTGGTTATATATAGCCCTATCTCTCTGTGGTACTATATGTTTAAATGTGGGGTCGAGCAAGAGGCAGCAACTGAGTCTCTACAGCTACTGAGTCCCTAACTATAGGGTGGCCCGGGTATGAACATATATTTATTTATTTTTCTCCCCTTCCTCCGCTTTGTATCCCGCTCACTTAACTCCCCTCCTGCCCCCCACTCCCGCCCCCCCGCCAACATGGGCCCTGGACGAGACCCTGTTCCCGGTGTGTCGCCCTGCGTGCTCGGCCGCCGAGTCTCGCCGGCCCGACGAAGTATTTTGACTCCAGGGCAGGGTTTTTTGGCCTGCCGTGGCTTCGCTGCCACCATCTTGGGTTTCAGGGGCGGGCGTCTCCGAGGGAAAGCATGCGGAAAGTTCACCTGAACGCCAGTATGAGGAAAGCACAGCTCCTTGGAACAGCAGCCCCGGCTACCTGCACACAGAGCATCCGGTCCTGTCGCTCCCCGTCCCGCTGCAGCCACACACAGTAGGGGGGATATATACACAGTAAGGGGGTTATAGATATATAGTGGAGAGTATACACACAGAGCAGCCACAAGCAGATACCTCCCATCCCCCAGCACGGCCCCAGTGAGGGCCGCGAGGTGAAACCAGGGGACAGGAGGCTCCAGGGACCGTCTGCGTGGTGAGAGCGAGGGACCGGCGTCTCGGTGCGGTGAAAGCAGCGGACAGGCAGCGACGGCGCTTGGGGATGACGCGGCCCGGACCCTCTGCGCATGTGTTTTGTTCCCAGTCTCGCGAGAGGCAGCCGGGCGACCGCGAGAGCCAGTGACATCACCCGCTCAGCCCGCGCAGAGCAGGTCTGTTCCCGCGTGCCTCGAGGAAGGAGTAGGGGAAGATGGCTGCTCTGCAGAAAACGTGAGTAGACCTGCGGGGGCTAGTATGTCTCTTGGTCCTTGCAGGGGGGTCGATGGGGGCCACCGGAGGAGCTCCTCTTGGCTAGGGCTTCCCATAGGGTCTAGCTGGGGTGTTTGGGGGAGGATGTAGCAGTCTATTGGTAACGTAGAGGGGAGTCTATGTGGAGCTCGGCGATACCACTTCAGCCCTGGCTTCAGATCGTGAGCTCCCAGCTGCGTGCCACGAGGTTGAGGGGGCGCCATCTTCGGCAGCTACAAGGTGAGGGGGACTTTGCGGGGAGGCAAGATCCTACGGAGGAATCCCTCTCCATCCTCCTCATGTTTCAGAATGTGTGCAACCCCATTTTTCAGTACTAGGACTGCACATGGTAACAACCACCTGTAGTGCACCTCTTTGTCCCGGAGAGCTCTAGTTATGGGGGCCATTGCCTTCCTTTTTGCCAGGGTAGCGGGGGACAAATCTTGGTAGACTTGGAATTTAATACGTTCAAATTCCACTGTTTTCAACTCCCTGGCAATGCGGCACGCTTGTTCTTTCGTCCGGTAGCAGTGGAACTGCATTACGATGTCTCTGGGGGGGTCCCCCTGCTGGGGTCTTCCTCTGAGTGCCCTATGGCATCTGTCTAGCATTAAGTCCCTTTCCGTCAGATCTGGGAGCAGATGCTCCAGCCATTTAGTGGCGAAGTCCTCAGGATCCGTGACAGATTCCGGCACCCCTCGTAGGCGGACGTTGCAGCGTCGGTCGCGGTTCTCCCCGTCCTCGATCTTGTCCTCCAGGGCTCTGACTTGGTCTTTGAGAGTGTACACTTGTGTTTGTGTGTGGGTTAGGCGCAGGTGGTCTCCTCTGCCTTAGATTCTAAGGTATCGGTACGCTCCCCCAGGGCATCCACATCTTTTCTAAGTGCCCAGAGCTGTGACTTTTCATGGAAAAAAAATTTTCATGGAGGAGCAGAACTCCTTCATGTCTTTCCTCCGCATCACTGCCATGTCATCCTGCTCCTCTGCAGGGGTGTCCATATCGGGGTCCGCTGCTGGCAGTTGCACAGGGGAGTCGAGATTCCCGGCCTTAGCTGTATCTTTGCTTTTAAAATATGTAGATACTGGCTGGGTTTTTCTGTGCACCGTTTTGGTAGAAGCCATCCCTGCAGGTTGATGTATGTTGCGCTTATCTTTATTAAGGTACAGTATCTATAGCGTTTTGACTGTTATTTCTCACTCTAATGCGCCGGGGGGAATGGAGCTCTCACTCTAAGCTGCCATTCACCATCGGGGGGCGTGGTCTCCTCATATAATATTTTTAAGGATTTTGAAATGATTCTCGATTTTCTCTTAAGAAATGCTTTATTGGATCAACTGAACTTTGAAATCTCTATAGATTGTTTTCCTGTTCCCCATGTGGGCACCGTAGGGTTATCCTTCACTTGAGTAGGACAGGAAATTGAATTCTGCAGGTAGTCCCATAAAAGGCACCTCCTACCTGCAGGTAGTCTTTTTCCTGTCCTACAGCTGAGAGCAATGTTTTTTAATGTTGTTAAACTACTTGCCAGACTGCAGCTAGTGCAGGTAATCCAGGGGGTTGTCAGCCTCTCTCCTCCTGCTGCTCCAACGTATAAGCACTGTGGGGAGTTGCTGTTCGGAGGCCCATGCCATCGGGCAGACCGTTGATGCATCTCAGTACCCAGCGGTAACAGAGCGGATGCAGAGACATGGCAGTCATGGTGTCCCATGTGGTTGAATAGCGCACGCCCGCCACATAGGCACAAGCACGACGGTGCAGAGATGCCTTCAGCGCTCTGATTGGGCAAACTGACAACGTCAGAAGCGAAGGCCTCAGAAAATTTAAAGCAATCTGCCGCATGGAACGTTGTGCAGAGGGGAAGGCAAATCAGCTGCAAGAAGCTGGAACATTTGCAGAAATTAGCATGGAGGCTGCTGCAAGCAAAGGGTCGCTTCCTAAAACTGGATGAGTCCTTAGTTTAGAGAAGAGAACTAAAGAGTTAATTATGCAGGATAGAATGCATGTTTTTGTCACCATGGTTACTCTGTGATACAGCCAGAAGAGGGAACTTCTAAAGTGGCAATTGAGGATCTGCATCAGAAAAAGAAATTTTCTAAGAAAGCTAAATTGTGTTCAGCATGTGATAAACCTGCATTAGAAGCTAAGAAACTCTGTGGAGATTCTTAAAGCAGCAGCAGGAGATCAAAATGAACAGATGAATTATTTTCTGCCATGGTTGAAAGATACAGTAACTCAGTGTAGTCAGCAGCACAACAAGCGACTAAACCCACACAAAAGATCAAGATCTCAAACCAGTTTGGATAAAGTGAGAGAGTCCTCATCTGACTAATCAGAGGTACAATATCAGCATTTCTCAGAAGCAGAATACTTTGATTCCTCAGAGCAAAAGATTCAGATTGAATGCTGATTGTTTTATCTAGAAATGGTGGAACCGCCTAATAAAAGCAAGGTGTGAAACATTGGAGTTAGAGGATATAGAGGATGTGAGAGAGCGGATAAATAATGTGAAGGAACCCAAAGAAAGACATTATTTTCCAATCCATTAAGTGATTAAGGAAGGATAGGGTACAAGCAGAATGGACTCAGCCTGATAGAAAACTGGGGATTCCCAAGAAGTTCAACTAAATGTATCCTTTTGGACAAAAGGACGTGAATTTCTGGGAAGTAACTCCGAAGATTATTGCCCACCCTTGAGGATTGACAGGACCACCCCTACCAGTTAATGACACAGCATCTTCAGGGATGCGATGGCTAGAAAGTTGGAGAGCGTTCTGAGAAAATTGTATCTGGCGGCAGAAGCAGCATGCAAACGTGATATCAACCATGTCGGTATTAAGAACTATGCGCATATTGATCTCTAATATTGAGGAAGCATTAGAGAAAGGAGTCAAGCGAGCTGCAATTCTAAAAAGTTTATCAGAGATCAAGTGGGCAGCTGACTACATTGCTGTAGTTTCACTGGATGCGGTGAAATTAGCAGCCAGATCAATAGCATATTCGGTAACTGCAGGAAGAGCTTTGTTGGCTCAGGCAGTGGATGGCGGATTCAGCATTTAAGAACATTTTGTGTAATTTACCTTTTTGAAGGAGAATTCCTTTCTGGTGAGAAATTTCATTAAATTATATCCAAAGCATCAGGAGGTAAAAGTACTTTTTTTGCCTCAAGCAAGAATAAGTACATTTTTTTCCCCTCATCTCATCAGTCCGAGAACACAATATAGAGAAGCAAGGACATACTGGAAGACCATTTTGGAGACCAACTTATTGGAAAGGCGAACAAAACAATCTTTTTCGTGGCTCCTGAGGGAGAACTGCATTCGCCCGAGGGACGTTGGCATGAAGGTCAACGAGTCCAGCGGTTTGCAGTTGGAGGAAGTTTAATCTGATTCAGAGCTTACGTGGACTCAATCAATAGACAGGTGGGTACTTCGGATTCTTTCCTACGGATACCCCCTGGAGTTCAAGAAGATACCAAGGAAAGATGTGTTCTTAACATCAAGATGTCCTTGGACGAAAGAAGAAATCAAGTGAATGAGTCATTCTGAAAGACTTGTTACAAGAAAAGGTAATAGGAAAGGTGCCACAAGATCAGAGGAAAACAGGCGTTTATTCCAGAATTGTTTTGGTAAAAAAGACATCAGGAGGATTTAGAGCAGTTCTGGACCTTAGAGAACCTGAATACCTACTTGCAAGTAAGAAAGTTCAAAATGATCTCACTAAATACCATTATTCAGGAAGTAAAACCTTAGATGATATCAATAGATCTAAAAGATCTAAAAGTGATCCGAAAACACACCCTACGCGTTTCGTCCTTAACTTCATCAAGGGGTATCCTTAAGGACGAAACGCGTAGGGTGTGTTTCGGATCACTTTTATCAGCATAATTGCATTATTTGTACAATTGCGCATTTTTAACAACTTCCTATTACGGACTTTATACAAAGCATTGTACCCAGTGGGTGCAGGGAGAGGAGTTGAGAGACTGTCCATATTCTCCCGTCACTTGAATGTTCCCGTTGACGTCACGATTCTCGCGGTATTGGAGTTGGACGAGCTCCCGCTGACGTCACGACTCTCGCGAGATTGGAGTGAGGAAGCGTCCGGTACACGGTGGAGCCCCTAGACGGCACCCTGCTATCCTGTCCCCGCTGGCGATTGAGTTTTACTCATACATGCTTATGTTCCTGTCACGTTTGTGAGTGCGCAATTTTTATTCCTTTCCAGTCCTATCTACATTTTATTGACATACTACACCATGAGTGTGCCTGTTTTTTTCCTAGATATCCTTGAGGGATTTGGTGGTCCCTATATCAGGCTGCAGTACTCTGGAGGACAGTACCCACATTTTTTAGATTTGACTTTTTATTGTATCGTATAATTTATGATCATATATATATATATATGTATATATATTTTTTCTATGTACATATCATTTTTTGTGTTGTTTTTTTATCCATATATATCTGTTTTTACATTTATGGTTTAATTATTTATTGGTTACAGTCATCCCACAGCACATTGGGTTTGTGCTAGGGGAGTTTTGGTAGGCACTAGCAATTTTTCTTCTTTTTCATATATATATATATATAATTTCTTTCAATTACAGGATTGAAGCAGGGGGTCTCCGGAGCTGAACTGTTAATTTCAGCTCATGGGACCCCTTGCTTCCAGAGATGGGGTGCTGGTATCTCTGCAGCCAGGAAACTTGTGTGTGTAACAAAATGGCAGCTTAAATGCCCCACATCATGCTGGCAAATAGGAAGCAGTGATGTCATCTGTTGTGGCTTCCTATTGGCCCCTATGACCAGAACATTTAAACTCAAGATACGGGCACCCCCTACGGAGGTAAGTATCTCTAGAAGCAGGGGTCCCATGAACTGAAATTAACGCAGTTCAGCTCCTGAGACCTGCTTCCATCCTGTAATAAACAAAAGAAAAATCGTGCAGTGCTACATGTTTTGCAGCTTTAAGGTCCCGTCCCCATTTCTTTCATTTTTTTCTGTGTACAAATTTGTTTAGAGCTACTTTGTTGAGGAAAGTCAGTCTGTGTTCTCCATTACCTGCATATGAGTTTGGTTGAAAACTAGTGCAAATCAACTGTTGAGTAAAACTACTGGTACAGCATATGTATCCCTCTGTACTACCTTCTCATGCTTGGAGATAATGGGGAAAAGACAGGTTTGTGGACCTGTCTGAGACGTGCTCATAAGGTAATACAGCAAATAAAATACCACTTATCATACAGTACTTTCCGTGTCACCCAAGTTCTAACTATGCTTGACATATTCTACCCATAGGAGATAAGAAGCCTGACATGATTTGTTCTGCTCTGGATCACTACATGTAATTCTGAAGATTGAGGTGGTCTTAAACCAAAAGAAACCCTGTTTATTTAGGATGGTTAATATACGTTAATAATAGATAAGGGCACCATAAAACGTCTGGTTTCAGTCCTGCTGGTCATTTAATTTACAGTAGTTGATAACTTACATTCTGGTTTCCCAGAAGTCTGTTTTCCATTGGACATTTTGCTGAAGGTCAGGACATCAGATACCTTATGGAACTGAACATTGAAAAAGTAATGGCTCCTTTGTGATAGCACACCACCACCCTAGAACTCAGTCATCTCTTATAAGCGAGGGGGAGATATGATTGAAACTTTCAAATAGGTTTTAACAAGGTACAGGAGGGAAGTATATTTCGGAGAGCAAGAGAAGTGGCCTGCTAAGGGGAAGTGTGAGGAAGTACTTCACGGAAAAGCTGTTGGGTTTGTGGAATAGACTCTGAACAGAGATGGTATCAGCTAATACAGTAATGTAAACAAATGACTGTGATAGACAGAAGGCTACCCTAAACATGAAAGAAAGCCATGGCTCAAACTGGGTCTAAGGTTTAGCAACAAACCATGAAATGGGCAAACTAAGGCATGGGGTCCTTTCATGCGGTCAATTGATATATTTCGGCGTAATGAAAATGTATGTATTACTCTGCTTCAGAATATCAATCCGTTCTAATCATATACTTACCATTTCCAACGTGATTAACTTGTCTTGTGGAATGGCCATCAACGTTCTGTTCTACCTTTTTTGCTGCCACATTTAGGATTCCCAGTCTTGTTTTATTTGTCCTAAGTGTTTCTTTCTTGACAGTGTTTCTCAAGCTGAATCTTCAGACCAGCACACAGTGCACTTCAATGCTGAATCGGCGAAAAGCTGATTTTTATTTACTTTATTTTTTTCTTAGACATCACTCATTTCTTCGGTATATTGAAATATTGGAGCAAAGTGTATTCGTGATATGGAAAAGTTTGAGAGTTCTTGCTTTACATGTAGTTTACATATTCACCACAACAATGATAACGCTCTATACCAAGGGTGGCCTACTCCAGTCCTGGCGCGCCATCACCAGGTCAGGTATTGGGGATACCTCTGCTTCAGCACAGGTGGCACCTTGAGAAAGGGCATAGAGCCCGAAACGCGTTGGTGGACTTTTGCTGTGGCTTAGGGGGGACATTTAGTCCAATCTTTTTAATGTAATAAAATTTTTGCTGCTGCAACCGTGAGCCTCCTTCTGGTCTTTTTGGCAGTGCACTGCCATTTTCCCTACCTGTATATGGGTTTAAACCTGAAAAACCCTATGCAACAATAGAAGAATGGTGCAATTTGGGGTGAAAAAAAGTAACTAAAAAAAATCATATTGATGATTTTTTGGATTTATTTATTTTAATATCTGGAGCAATATTTTGTGCCCCAAAAGTAAAGCAATTTTGTCTTTACATAGGTCGCTAACTTGCTACAAATGTGTGATATACATATTCATTTTAATAAAGTAAAACATGTTTAAGTTGCCTCCTAGCAAACTGAGCTATTTCATTTTTTTTTATATAGTGGCACTCCAGAATTGTCTTACTTTTTAGCTTTTCTGATTAAAATCACTAATTTCCCTTAGACTTGCACAATTTAGAATGGTTTTACTTTGACAATAAAATGAATATTGATTTCACAAGAGAAATTAACAAAAGTGCTACAATATTTGTAAATGTTTCTGGCTTTATTCACTTTACATCTATGTTAAAATTCGAAATGGTTAAATATATGATGAGCATGTCAAAAAGAAAAGAAAAGAAAAAAGAACTGTGGTTTAGCATCCACAATGCTTCATATTAAGAATTATTTGCCTTTTTTTCCCCTCAGAAAAATTACATATTTAAACATTGGGACTTTTAAAACGGTAACATATTTAACAGATCTTTTCTAAACAAAAAATAACGCCCTTATCTTTCATAAAAAATAACGCTCTTATCTTTCATCCAGATTACTTATGCACTCCTGAAGAAAATATTTACAAGATAGATTTTACCAGATTTAAAATCCGGGACATGGAGTCTGGAACAGTGCTGTTTGAAATCACAAAAGCGCCAGCATCTGGTGAGTAAAAAAAATAATAATAATCATAATAAAAAAAAATGTTGTGCATTGAACTTGTAATAACATTTAAAGCAATTCCTGTCACTCCTAAAATGTAAACTGGCAAATACTTCACATATATTTTTTATTACTCGACTGATAATACAAAGTAATAAAAAGCTTTCCATCAAATATTTATGTTTGTACATCACAAGTCAAACTACCCACTTTAATATAACATTTTTATACTGCTACTGAGTGAAATGGATTTTAGTAATTTTATTTATGCTTGTGGTTCCCAACTAAAATCCCCACTATTCGCAATTTATCAAATGTTTTACCAGGAAGTAATACATTGAGAGTTACCACTCGTTTACAAGTATGTCGTGGGCACAGAGTTATGATAACAATACATGGTTACATTAAATGAACAGAGGTTATACAGTAAATGTACAGACATTTCATGGACAGATAGAGTTGGAAAATTGGGTAGAGGGGATAAAAGGGCTGGTGAGTATGAAATACTTTTTCTGTGGTTTGATGCTGGTTTCCAAGGTAAGCGGTAGTGGAAGAATGTGTAGCAAGGTAACATTCAAATGTAAATTAAAACGCCAACTTTGGGGCTACCCTAATAATACTATCCTTCATGTCTTTGCAGAAGGGGACAATGGAATCCCTTGAAGCTCCTCTCCCAGCTCTATGATCATCACTATTTGTTAATGATCATGGAGAGGGAATTAATAAAGTAACCCTTAACATCAAAAGGAGGAACCTCCCCCTCTTGATTGTAGGTGTTTTCTTCTTTTTATTTAGTGGATTGGGGGGCAAATATTTTAGGCGGGTTCCTTTCTCCCCCACTGGCCACCAATACGTTCTGCCCCTCTATTGTCCAAGCGACCCGGGGATTGATAGGAAGTTTGGGGGAGGAAGGAAAATAACCCGTCTTTTTTTTGCATATTTTTAAATGGTAATGCTGATCAGTTTCAGTGATCATAATTATAATATGAGGAGCAAACCCTGCCAAGGGAGGCCAAAGTAAAGCCACAGTGGTACATGCTGGTTTGAGATGGCAAAGGCCTCTGGAGAGCCACCAATATAGGTGGTGTTCCCAGAAGAGCCTGGGGCACGCAAAGGGCTGATTATTTCAGAACTTAGTAAATATAACTTGGGTAGAACTCTTGAATGATGTGTCTGTAGTGCTGCAGTAAAACCAGGAAGTGAACAACATTTCAACATAAGGCTCATTCTGTGACCCATTTCTGTTTATTTTTCTTTTATTAAATCGAATGCATTAGGTTTCTAAAGCATTAACTACAGTGCAATATGTATATAATTTACATCACTCACTGCTTACAAAGTGAGCAATAAAAGTATCACTTGTGAACACCAAGAAAATAGAATAGGCATGCAGTCGCATTTAGCTGATCCAACAAATGTATGCTTTTATTTCTTTGTAGAAGTTGCATTTGCTATCCCTATATGCATTTTGGTCACATGCCTTTAAGTCATTCAATCATTTTCTGTTCTGGAGAAATATTAATTTTAAAAGAAATTCTGTGGTGGCTCTTTAAATATGACCCATAGTGATTTTCTGTAAGCTTTCGCTAAACGAAGGCCTATCCTCTGCAACTTTTGAATCCCTCTCCTCTGTATTCTTTTTAACTGTGCGCTCCTATTTACCAAAAGTTTTTTTTTTTTTTTAGGTATTTTATGTTCCATGTGTGAGCTTTTTGCAGATTGGGCCGGAATAAGATTTTTCAACACTTTAAATATGGTTGTCCGCTGAAATATTGGTCTTTACGAGTTTTTTATGACCCATCTGAACTTCAGTACTTTCTGTGTGGAATGATTGATAGCATGCAGTTGTATTTCTGTAAATCTAGATTAGGAGTGGCTTAGTGAGTATTTAACACTGACTCAGGCGAACCTGGTTCAATTCCCGGTGTTGGCTCTTTGTGACCTTGGGCAAGTCACTTTATCCCCCTGTGCCTCAGGCACCAAAAACATAGATTGTAAGCTCCACAGGGAAGGAGTGTGTCTGCAAAATGTCTCTGTAAAGCGCTACGTAAACTAGCAGCGCAATACAAGAACAAACCATTATTAATTATTTGATCATGCATGGAAACAATGTATATCTTGTATACTGTACACCATTTTTATTTTGCAATCCTATAGTATCACCTACTGGCACTTGTCTGTAAGTACATTGGAAGTGCAGAAGTGCTATACACTCTGGAATCCTCAATTGAGTGATTTAATAATTGATTGATTACTTATTATGGTTTTAAAAAGTTGTTCAAATAAGTAACTCATTTTAATGAGGATACTGAGCAAAGCTATTAAAATAAAAAAAATAAACAAATCTACCACATGGGACAGAAGAGGAAACAGGATGTCTCTGTACGTTCTTCCTACTTCCCAATTAGATTGTAAGCTCTTCGGGGCAGGGACACATTTTCCTAAATGTTACTTTTATGTCTCAGCACTTCTTCCCTTTGTGTTATTTGTATTATTTGTTATTTTATGATTGTCACTTGTACTGTATTACTGCTGTGAAGCGCTATGTACATTAATGGCACTATATAAACAAAGACATACATACAATACGTTACCTAGATAGGGATATGAGACGTGCTTATATTTATATTATAACAAGTAATGTTTAGTAGCATGTATGTATGTGTGTGTATATCGTTATGCATATAGTGCCATTAATGTACATAGCGAATCACAGCAGTAATACACATGACATAATATAAAATAACAAATAATACAAATAAAACAATGGGAATAACCGCTTGCAAGTAACATTAGGAAAAGGAGCCTGTTGCAGAGTACATGCAACTAAACACGCGGATTCTCTGAATAAGGCTTATTTATTTTAGCCTTAAAACATACAGCACACCAAAAACAAATAACTTCTCATCAGCAAACAAAAGAAAAATAGCTTTTTTTTAGCAGGCAGAGCAAAATAGTTTCTCTTTAGCAGAGAGAGCAAAAATAAGGTAGCTACTCTTTTACATGCAGGAGCCAGACAGTTCATAAACCATGTACTTTTCAAACAGACCTTGTATCAGTAATCTCTTCAGTAACTCACTCCTGTCTCCTGACCAGCTAGCTGCATGTGTGCACATCCTGGGGTTTTTAACGTACCTTGATTAGGCAGCTGGGATTCAACTAATTGCCATGAGCTTCCCAGCTGAAGTTAACCTCATCACTGCTGCACTGCAGACTAAACATATGTCTGCCAGGCATATAGCTGGTGGCTTTTACCCTGTCACAGAGCCCCTGCCCAAAGAGCTTATAAACTATGTGCTAAGTAGGAAGAATGTACAGCGATAGGAGTGTTATGGGTAAGTTTGAAAGCATGGAGTCAAGGTCGATGTATGAAGTGTATAGTATTGTCTGCTCGGGATCTGTACTCCTAAGATGACTATGACTGACATAAGATGCTCCATCCATTAAAGGTGAAGCCTCACTTGGTCATGCTTATAAACAGCACTACCAGTATGGAGTACACCGTGCGTACCAAAAATATTTCACATCAATATTTTTTAGTTTCCAATATTGAAGTACTTTAAAATAAAGTTTGATCTGGATATAAAATCAAGTAAAGATTGTACCTAGGACCACAAAAGAAATGTTTTGACTGCGTATGTGGTCCTTGACACAGCTGACGTGGCACTGTCCTAAAGTGAATGGTGTTGTAATTGTGCCTTTCAGAGCGTGAACACGGTGATAAGAAGGATGCGGACCCAAATGCTGGTAGATTTGTTCGGTATCAGTTCACTCCAGCCTTCCTGAGACTGCGCCAAGTCGGAGCCACGTAAGGTCTTGATAAACACTGTATAGTATCTAACGGAAAAGCTCATTGATTTCATTTCTATAGATGAAGTCCTGTTTTAGTGTTCTGATCGGGGAACACTGACCCATGCTCACTAACCCAGGTGACTGCATTTCCCTTCTGGAACGTAGATCAGTTGATTTTTTTTTTCTTCTTTTCATTACAAAAGATCTGAATCTATTATCACATAGTGTAAATGTATTCAGTACTCTGTAGGGCAGTATAATTTGCAGTGCAATGGGAGACAAATGATCATAGCATACTTAATGACACCTACGGATGAGAGCATCAGGGAGGAGGAAGAGGCCCTGTCGCAAAGCTATCTCTTAGATGAGGAGAGGACAGGCCCCAATTGCATGCACACCTAAATCTCTCTGAGGTGTATGAGTGCATGCCATTGGGGCTTTTCCTGTCCTCTCCTTATCTACAGGATAGCTTTCCGACAGGATATGGGAGGAGGAAGAGGCCCTATTTCCCGTAGTGCACCGACCCTCAACAAATAGTGCACTCTCTATGTTGAGCGGGTATCTCTGTTCTTCTTTTAAGAGCATCAGTGCACCTAAAGGTAGAGCGAGTAAAGATGGTCCATGAAAAGCTTGCAAATCAAATTGGAATTTTCTCAACATCTTTCCTCGGTTTCAGTTAATCCCAAAACGCAATATTACATGTATTTTGGAATGCAAAAGGTTGCATTCATTTTGTGTGGTAATCTATTTGACTTTTCTGCAGGGTTGAGTTCACGGTCGGTGATAAACCCATCAATAACTTTCGCATGATCGAGAGGCATTATTTCCGGGACCAGCTTTTAAAAAGCTTTGATTTTGAGTTTGGCTTCTGCATCCCCAGCAGTAAAAACACGTGTGAGCATATCTACGAATTTCCACAGCTCTCGGAGGATCTTAGTGAGTACCTTTTTGCACATATGCTTAGTCAAATCGCATCTTAAATGTAAGCTAATATGATTTAGTAGGAGTATGCCTTACTCACCATCACAAACGTACAGTACATCTAGTCAATGGTTCTCACCAACCTCCTGTATGAGGACCACTTATCCTGAAGTGAAGACCAGTGTGGACAAAAAAACAAAACATAGTTGTTTGGAATTTCATTTTACTGTACTGTGTACACGGGGCAACATGAAAAAAATACACATTTGCACAGAATACTTTACTAATTTATTACAAATACGAAGAGCAACATTTCCTGCAGATGCCTAAGCAGAGGTCCTGTATGCTGAGATGAGGTAAATTGCATGCTAGAGAAGTCTCCAGAGATCTGATGCAGTTTTTAGAAAGGGGTTAATGTTGCTTTTTGATCGCCACAACAGAAACTCATAGCTGTGGTTTTATTTATATTTTGCAGTTCGTGAAATGATCGTCCACCCCTACGAGACACAATCGGACAGTTTCTACTTTGTGGACAACAAGCTTGTGATGCACAACAAGGCAGATTATTCATATAGTGGAGGCCCATGATCTTACAGTGGGGGGGGATAAAAAAAAAGCAAAACAGCAATCCCCTTTCCCCATAGCAATCATGTAAGGGATTATACCCATTGTCCTGTAGGCGATCGATCCAGGAAACTATATACTGTTTGCTAGTACGAGTTTTGTGACTAAGCCTAAATCTGTTCCCCACCCAGCCACTCTAGCACATTCAAATAGTGCGAGAATCATATACTTCTACACTCGAGGGCGTGGAGCCTTCAAAAACCCAAGAGTCCTCAACAAGAATGTGATGTTACCAAACCAGTCAAATGACTCCAGCCCTTCAAGAAATATTTGTTCCATGTTCCGCATAATGGTTGTTATCCAAGAACAAGGACTATTGTGATATTAGGATCAACCTTTCTGATATCATTGAGGCACATCAAGGGTGCAATGTTGTCCTTGCTTGTATTTATTTGTAGAAAACCACATTAGTTGAGTCGTCTCTTTGAGTAGACGCTTGGACCAAACCATCGTTGTAAAAGAAATCCAAGCCAAGGATGTAATCTGTTCTTCCTCTCTGGGCATGCACTTAATTTCTCATTAATAGACCCAACGTAATAAAGCATTACTGGCAGGTGTTCCAATGGGGATTTTATATGAAATGTTTACCAGACCTCAGAGGCACAGAATCTTTTTTTTGAAGCCAGGGCATCGCATCTTGGTAAAATGCAAACAGATGAAAGCACAAAAAAGCCAAGAACATCTCAATACATGTAGCCTTACTGGAAACTCAGAAGTCGTATTTCAAATTGATTTACTTTAACTTCAATCTACAAAGTCAAAGAAGTGAAAATGGCATCAGAGTGTAGTACAAAATCTTTAATAGGCAAGTGGATGTTATTTTGAAGGGCATTCAGAATTCATTGAAGTATGTTGGGTCAGTTTGGGTCAACACAGTGATGGTAACTTAGCGCAGTATGAAATACTCAAGTAGACTGCTGAGACTTTCCACTTGTTGTTTGGCTTTCGTTTGAAATTACCTCTGAGATATCCGTAAGATTGGAAAATTGGGACGACCTTAGATTTTTTTTCTGTGGTACTTTCTTCTGCTTTTCTATATTTTTGTATTAGATGTTCCAAACACTCAATCCTCCCCACCAGATTTAAATATACAGAGATTTGGTTAAATGTCTATATTTTTGTCAAATTATAATTACTTTCTGACTGAATATTTATGTATACTAAGAGAACTGAATTTGACCAAAAAAAAAGAAGAAATATCTATATATATATATATAATCTCTATCTATCAGAATGGAGAGATGATCCATGCTATTCTTAGTGACAATCCATGCGCTTGTTTTTTTCCTTTATACTGTTGGATTGAAGTAGGGGTTTTTCAAAGCTAAACCCCATTAATTTCAGCTCCTGGGACCCCCTGCTTCTGTAGGGGTGCCGGTAGTCACTCGGCTAGCAGGGTTAATGTTATGGCGGCGATTCAAAGCCATGACGTCATCCGGTTCGGCATTCTATTGGCCCATGTGACGAGGGAGCTTTTAACCCCAGCTAGCACAGCCAGAGCAAGGCCTGGCACCCCCTACGGAGGTAATTATCCACAGAAGCAGGGAGTCTCTGCAGCTGAAATGAACAGGGTCCAGCTCCAGAGAGACCCCCTGCTTCAAAACGGTGTTAAATTAAAAACGTCATGAATTGCTCCTTTTGGAGGCAGAAGTGGTGAATACTGTTGTATGCGTTTCTAAATTACAAATTATTACTCTCCTTTCTTTAGAAGAACAGCAAAGTCCCCAAATACATACACTGCCACCAGCCTTTGAGCTTTCCTTGTTGCCTGAATATGATGAATTGACCTTGGCCTTTCAGCACTGATTTCTAAATATTTTCTTCTCTTTTAAAAGCCTTTGAGATTAAAAAAAGGACCCAATGCAAATGCATGGAGTTACATCCTGGCACGTAGTTGTCTGATCTTATACAATTCTGTGTTTCTAAGGGTGAGCCACAGTTTGATATTAAGACTGAGGTATAAAGCAAATTGCGGCACTTAGTGCAAGCATCTTGTGTTTAATTGATTTACATTTTGTTTTTATGCACGCTCGCACAATCTCAGTTTTGTCATCTTCGGGGGAAAATTGAATTGGGGATACAAATTCAAGTGTGATAGCCGTTAGCCATAGATTATTGCCATTCAAGCAAATGATCATTAACAATCATCAATGGCTATTGCAAGTCCGTGAATAACCCATGTATGTAATCAAATGTAAGTATGGAAACCATTCTTTGGCCAAGAGTCCTCAAAGCGCGATGCAGGGTATTGCACCCAATCTGGCATTAACTGTCATTCAAGAATGAAAACACCATTTACTATTTTTCACATGAGTACCCGTCCACTATGGCAGAGGTTCCAAACTCCAGTTCTCAAGGACCCCTAGCAGTGCAGGGTTTAAGGACACCCCTGCTTGTGCACAGGTGGTTCTGTCAAAATGATTAGGGCTATTCGCTCATTAGTACAGATGACCCAAAGTCTGCACGGTTAATGGTCCTTGAGGACTGGTGTTAGGAACCTCTGGTCTATGGAGTGCTCCGAGAATATTAACACTGGTGTTTTTATATCCCGGGTATTTTGAAATACAAAAGTCTTGGGAGAAAAAGCTGTGGGTGGAGGGGGATTTGCAGCTGCAAGTTGTAGATATTCCTATAAATAATGGATGTGTATACTGTATGTCTAATTTTGTGCGTTAAGTGGAACATTATATGTAAATTTCAAATAGATGGTAACGTTGGTCTCTTATTTTTAAAGAGGGTTCCACCTCCATGATAACAAAAATCCCACAGCCTTGTTTGTATTCAGGAGAGTTCTGGCACATTTACCTATAGTAAAACTGTGAAATGAAGCAGGTCACATCTAACACTAGCCTTTATATTGCTGAAATTAGACCACTCGTGATATGTTGTGACTAGTAGTTTTATAACTTTTTTAGTTTCAGCAGACCACATAGAATGTTACAACATTTTGCTACATTGCTAAAACACACGTGTATTGTGACCTCCACACATAACCTTAAGACAGGTGATGTACTATAAAGTGATTTGAACATTATACACTTTTGTATAAAACAGTGGTAGTCAACAACACAATCTGTCATTGCAAGAACTTTGGAGACGCTCTTCTCGAAGAAAAAACAAAACCCAATAAGTCTACTCTCCCCTATTCTGTGCATTCCCATTTTACTCACGGCTGAGGAAGCCTTTGAACAAATTACTAAATATCCGTCAGGCTCCTACAGATGCAGCGGCCCTTATTCGAACATTTCACACGTTGTATACCTCGGAATACCCATGTCACGGCGCGTGATGTCGTCCAACCTTACCGCCTTAAGACGCGAGTGCAGAAAATGGCATTTTAGTGTTCTGGTTTTTAAACACCTGAAATTGACACAGTAGCACAGTACTGTGCACATTTCAATTCATTAATTTCTGCCACGGATACGTGAAGAATTGCACCCCAAGAAACAGAATCCATTAAATTCATGCAAAGCAACCGCGATAAACACGGGTGTGCCTGGTGTGATTGGCGGCGTGGAATACAGCAGAGCACACAAACGGCTCTGTGATTTGTTCGAATAATGGCCGCTGCATCTGTACATAGGAAAACGCAGTTACAGTTTCAGAATGAAAAAGTTATACGAGGGAGGGACGTGAATGCAGAGTACCAGTTATATAAAGCTTTCCGCAAAGCACACAAATTGATTGCATTTATTGTTTCTGAAAGTTGCTATATTTATTATGCTAGTGGTAAATGAATACTATTACTGTATCTTTTATATTGACCTCTAGGAACCATCTTCTTTTCAAGCTTATTGAGCAGATATGTATTGTTAACCATGGAAAGAGTGCAGGAATTATTGATGCTTAGATGGCAATGCATTGTTCTGTGTTGTATATGTCAAAGGCTTCTCTCCATTTGCTCTCCTTTTTTTGGATACAGATATTTTCTTTGTATATTTTATTCTACCTTTCCAGATTGAGCTTTTATTTGGGACCTAAAGCAGCAGTTCCTTCTGAGTCCCCCCCTTTAAAAAAAAATAAACATACATACATACATACATATATACATACATACATACATACATACATACACGAAGCAAGTGGGGTCTCCGAAGCTGGGCAGCATTCATTTCTGCTCTTGGGATACTAACCGGGGAAGGGGCCGGCGGTACTTCATGAAGGTGCTGAAATGAACACGGTTCGGCTCAGGAGAACCCCCCTGCTTCCTACAGTATATAGGTTAAAAAAAAAAAAAAAAACAGAGTGGGGGAAACGGCTCTGTACAGCCTAAAAGGGTATTCTATCTCAGCACATATAATACCTGAAAAGGTGTAATAGTTTTAATATGATCAAAGTTGTGGGGTGTGTGGATTTGAATGCCCTGTGTGTACAACTTGCTAGAACATTCCACCCCCCCCTCTGGAAACTGCATAAATAGATTTGTCGGTTTGAGGTTTCAGAGGGAAAAAAATAAATATTAGTTCAGCTTGTATGCAGTTCATTTCTCCTCAAGAAATTATAGTTGTTGATCAAATCTTTGAATATACTGTGTATGTGTGTATATGTATATATATATATATATGTGTGTGTGTGTGTGTGTGTGTGTTGTGTTGTATCTATATCTGTGTCTCTTCGACCTACTGATCTCTCACCTTTTGTCTCTCTCTCTCCTATTCTCTCTATGTCTCTGTGTGTCTCTCTTCTCCTACTCTCCTCTCTTCTCTGCTCTCTCTCTCTTCTCTCGTCTCTAGTGTTCTACTTCGGTATGTGTGTGTGTCTCTCTCTCTCTCCTACTCTCTCTCTCTCTCTCTCTATCGTCTCCGTGTGTGTCTCTCTCTCTCTCTCTCTCTATGTCTCTCTCTGTCTCTGTGTCTCTCTCTCTCTCTCCTCTCTCTCTCTCTATATATCTTATCTATCTCTTCTATATCATATATATCTATATATCTTTTTGTAGACCCGACATGCACCTCCTATACTCAGTGTGATTTATTGACTCACTTTTCGGCCCCCACTCTAGACCTTCTTTCTTTTGCTTTTTGTATCTTTTGGATGGTATGAACCCACTCTTTACCTTTATTTCATATCCTGTTTTATGTGTACCCTGTTATATATATATATATATATATATATATATATATATATATATATATATATATATATACTGTATATCATTGAAAAAGGACGGCAGTCACGTAACTATTGGCAAGCTTGCCTGGGTGCACTGTAGTTAGAATACACAAAAATATAGAGATAAACAGGCACTCGATATATAAAAAAAGGCTTTATTCCAAAGATCAAAGTTTTGGTCTTGTTATAAGACCCTGTTAAGGAAGAAACCACATGCACAGTCTGCCAAACAGAGAGCGCCGGTTTATCGCTGAAATATATACACACACAAATATATATATTTCATTTTTTTTTTTCCTTCTATGGTCTATAGTGCTACAGTATTATCCATGTTTGGCTAATAGGCTAGGAAGCCATTGGGTGCCCCACCCCCCTTATGGTTAGGAAGACATAGCATGGCAATGCTTTACTAGCCTCTACATATGGCATGCAAAGGGTAGAATGTGAGGTTTCAAGATTGTTTACCCCTCGGTTTTCAAAGCGGACATGAAGGCTTGCGTATTGTTACCTAAGAGTTAATAATTCAAGCCTGTTATCGATTTATGCCAGGTACATATTCCAAACGAATAAACGCCTGGCATCTTCGATAGTCAAGAGGGAAATTGCTGAAAGCCAACATAAAAATGCAAACTCTTCTGGACTTTTAACGGCTGTTAAAATTGTGCAGTTATCACTTGGATTGAATATGGCCATATGCAATGCAGAGGAAGTTCCAACCTGCTTTTTCTTAGTGGGATAGTGGAATGTCAGCCAGTAGAGCACTGCTGGAATTGACCATGCAGTATTTGTCAGACTGCATCTTCTCTGCTGGTATGAGTTTAAACAGATGAAACCTATTGCAAAGTTATTTCCCCCCCCACGGACAATCCTGACAATCGCTCTACAGGTGTCTAAATAAATACATACAGTACAACAAGTAGGTGACTCCACATGTGTTCAGTGTGTACATTCCAAAGTAGAGTATATACATTATTTTCTTTTTCAAGTGAGAGGGATTCATGTATATGTATATTTTTTCATTAGAGAATGAGTATGAACTTATATTGAAATTCCATTTTGAGTACTGTAAAAAAATAAAAACTAATGAATCAAAAGTTTGCCGTTTTTTTGTTGAAGTTACTTTCTCTCATAGGTCTTCTACTCAGAGGTGCCTCCCCATTTAAGTGGGTGGAAAATGGAAACGTTACCCCTTCGGTAAAGCAGAACATTGCAAAAATAGTTATAGAAGTACTATTTCAATCCCATGGTACCAACGATATAGGTTCAGTGAATGAGTCGCCTTCATAAGTAACACGATTTTAAAGTGTTAAATATTCTTACAACCACATGAAATGTCTAATCTGCAATCAGTGGATAGTTCATTACATTTAGACTATGGGCCTTATTCAATATGCAGAGAAGCTGCCTCTTCCATGGCAGAGAAGCCTTAAAGTCCCATTCACTTGAATAAATTTCAGGCTTCCCTGCCACGGAGAAGCGGCTTAACAGCCTATAGAATTGGTGACTACTGTATGTACTGTAAGTAACATGACTCCTTTTGCTCACCACCACTCTGTTGCCTTTTTTTCATGGTGTCTAGAAGACCTTGTAGCACATCTGCTGGAAAGTGTCCATCTCTCTTATCACGCCAGCTTTCTCGCTGCCACTTGCGCCAGACGACTGAAGTTTGTTTACAATAACGGAGTATTTAATTTCAACGTTCTTCCTGTCTTTTTTCATCTTAGACATAAGCTGCATTTATTTGAGGAAAGGGTTACATTTAAGTTTCTGTGCACATGGCACTTTTTTTTTATTTTTATTTTTTTACATGAAGTGAAAAAGTTGTGTATGTTTATATAGCCTGGGTCCATCCTGGTCCCCTGTTTGTCCCCTTACCTTTCCATAGGAGTATAGCAGCAAGGGAACTGCAAGTTCCAACAGCCTCAGGGACTGCAGTCCACATGTTGCCAGGCAACCAATAGATCGGGCTGAGAGATTCTGACCGTTGGGATTCTGACAGTTAAAGGGACTGTTAGGATGTTATATAGTGGCCGTGCAGGCGGCACTTATAAATGGCTGTGGTTAGTCAGCCTTTCTATAATGGTGCCGCGCACGCACACGGCAGTGAGCGTGGAGCCAGCCGACGAGGGAGAAGATGAGGAAAATAATGATTTTGCGGCGCTACCGGCGCTGAAATATGTGTGTATGTGTGTGTGTATGTGTCAAAGCTGCACAATAAAAAAAATGTTATTTATACAAAATGTCTTTTTTTTCTTAAATATAATTTAATACATTTTTATCTCACACAATCTATACACACACATATACACTCACACACACATACACACATTACCTTCCATCCCAGTCACAGCATACACACAAAAAGTGTGCGTCACTTGCACGCGCGTTCTCACAGGCCACGCGCAGACAAACTGTATAATGGCCCTTAGTTTGAGCCAGGGCAGACAAAGGGAAGGGAGGATCTGAGTGTCAGTGGCACTCAGACTAGACTAGAAACTCCCCTTAGGTCCCATATAGGTCCCAATCACGTGAAGCAAGTGACTGCTGCAGGGAAGGCCCCTTAGGGACACTTACCCATTTTACTATAGTGTCAGGGACACAAGGAAGACGCCGTGTGGTGATCGCGGTCTGTGGTGCGGACCAGACCACCTCAGTGTTAACAAAGACTCATAATGGTGAGACCCTCCTACCGGAATCCACCCAACGCAGAGGCGGACACCATCGCTGAGGGCCACGTCGCTGGATCAGACGGATCCTCATTTCTAAGTCGGCCGCACCGAGTAATGGGAGTACTTGGCAGGTGCTGTACCTCAACAAGTGCACCAACAGTTCACGGGAGAGCGCTACTCCTTACACTTTTGGGTGGGCTGGACACTGGGAAAGGGACAGCAGGGATTGGTGCCTAGCACCCAAAGTACATTTGGGACACTCACTGGTGGTACTGGGTGGGGTGCTCATTATACTGTGATGTGGTGTTATGTTATGTTGCACAGTTGTTGTTATAAGTTACTGTTCAGTAAATACTGTTACATACAGTTGTGTGAAAAAGAAAGAACACCCTCTTTGAATTCTATGGTTTTACATATCAGGACATAATAACAATCATTTGTTCCTTAGCAGGTCTTAAAATGAGTTAAATACAACCTCAGATGAACAACAACACATGAAGGTCAAAGCAATTTCTAAATATACATTTTTAAACCATCGAAGTCGGACTGGAGCTCTAAAAGGCCAAAGAAAGTTATAATGTTGGGAGGCTACTATCTTATGAGGGTCTACCTATTAAGAAGGTTGTTGGGTACGGTATGTCAAATTAATTGGGCTTGTGTGTAGGCAAAGGGCAACACCTACAATTTTCACATCTCCTAAGAGGATGCATATACAGTACTTTGAAGTGACTGCTATATTTAAATGTTATAACCAACAATAAAATCCTCAACCTGATTATTGTCAACACAAGAAAAATATAAAAAATTATACAGGCTGAAGGAGGCGGGGGCAGTGGTGTAGCTATAGCCCACGCTCTTGGGGGGCCCTGCTCTCTAGGGTAACCATATTTGTCGCCGACTGCGCACGCACCAATCTGCTTGCCGATTGCGCATACGCGATAGGTACTTGCCGGCTGCTCGTGCACATGCGCGACTGTCCAACTCCGATCGCACACGCGTAGGCCAGCAACATTTTGCCTGGGTGATAATGTGTATTTTATAGGGGGTACTCCATATCAATTTATAAAGTTAAGTTGTTTTTCTGTTGTTCACCTTTGCCCCATATATGCCCCATCTATGTTGGATGAATGCCAAGTATGTGTTCAGATGGCAATACCTGTAAAAGCAGGAAGTCTGGACACATACACAATTTCACATTGTGCTATCTCAGCATTCAGTTTCTCAAGTCTCAAGTCAGAATTTATGACTTCATTCAAAGACAGACTGTTGTGTCTTTTAGATAAGGAGTTAATGTCAGAATATGGGAAGTAAGTTTTCTGCACGTATACTCGCTCGCTTGCTTAGCTATATAACCCCTGATGTAACCAAGAATAAACTAGGAGAGGTTTTTGACAATGAACACTCGTGTTGTCTGACTCAATTACTTTCTCCTCCTAGCACTCGTATTCTTTTCCTGCCCAGCACCTTAGGAGTGGTAAAGGCCTCTCGAGAGGGTCTTCCGAGTTGAAGGGGATGGTTCTTACTTATGCTGAAGTAGAGGACAAATTTACACCGGGGGCCCGTGCATGTCCAGCTATGCCACTGGGCAGGGGTGGCCAAACTCCAGTCCTCAAGGGCCACCAGCAAGTAAGGTTTTCAGGATGTCCCTGCTTCAGCACAGGTGGCTCAGTGAATGGCTAAGCCATCTGTGCTGAAGCAGTCATATCCTAAAAACCTGATCTGTTGGTGGCCCTTGAGGACTGGAGTTGGCCATTAGCCACCCCTGCCCTACAGTTTAATGACATATATACCTGTAGAGATGTTTCAAAATCGAGGAACCCCGTTTTATCTGTGCCCACTGCCTGGAAATAGCCTTGTCTCTGCTCCATTGTAGAATCTTCTTTCATTTCGTCAAGTGCTGCCATACTTTAAAGTCAACAGGTTATTTATGAGTAAAGGGAAGTGTAGGATATCGCATTGAATAAAATGAACAATTTTTTTTTTTGACTCTTGCAACTCTTGGAAGTCAACAAGATGCTCAGAGGTCACATCAGTGACCATGACGTGTAGCTTCAACTTGTTAATATCTTCTTCTTTCCACTCGGGATACAACGATAGGACTTTGGCGAATGTGACATCCCGCTGAATTTCAAATTCTGCAGATCACAATAGCAAGTAAGTGACATGAAATCCATATTCTGCAGTTGTTTAGTGGCAGCTTGCACCTTTTCAAAATGTATACTGTACTGTCCCGGCCAGCTTTAACCTAAAGCGGCTGCCTCTGCGGGTTAAAAATAGCTGCGGACGGCGCGCGGCAATCTTCGGCTGTTTTCGGACGGTTTTCCCGCGCCTCGGGCGCTTTCAATAGTAAGCGCCATTAGCGCTTATCTATTGAAGCGGCCGCCGCGGGGGAAACTCCGTTTCAAACGGAGAAAAGCCCCGCAGTTAGCCCGCATTAAACCCGGCAAGCTTTAGAATAAAGCTGGCCGGGACAGTATGTGCACTCTGACTCAACATATTTGAAGTGAAACTTCTTTGCTGGCACCTACAGAGATTTGATGGGGAAAAATGTCATTGGTTGTAACAAAAATGCATGATGGCGGGACTCGGCGCATGCGCAGAAACGGCAGCGGGTTTAAGCGCATGCACTGAAGTTTCCTCGGGCCTTGGCACATGCGCAGAAGGATCCACGGGCCGACACGCATGTGCAGAGGCCTCCGGCTCTCGGCGCAGCACCAACAACACTTGGGAGAATGGGAGACGGTGACAACACACACACACACAAACGAGGAATTCACAGTTTGTAGAAATATAGAAGTGCAAATTGCTAAACAAGGGGTGTGTGCCGAGCACGCACGTTCTAAGTCAAACTTCTTTGCGTTTTGTCACTGCAATTGTGTTTTGATTTTTAATTAAAAACATCACCATCACAAATACAATTTCTGTGACAAAACAGTGACAAAAGACAAAAGTTTTACTTAAAATGCGCGTGCTCGGCACACACTCTTTTTTAGTTTCTTTACTGGAAGCAGCCAACTTTTTAGATTTGTGACTGCATTTTACAATGCTTAAAATATCTGACGGATTAAAGTACATTGAAATTCAATAATAAATGTGACTTCTGCCCCCTCTGAACTACATACACCTGCAATCTTCCACACTCCTGTGGTATCAAACAATAATGGAGAGAAAGAGGGCAGACTTACGCTGTTTAAACATAGCGATTGATTATGACAAACGTGAATCCACTTCTGCTCTCAAGCATCCTGTGTCATAAATAACATAATTGAACTATGCTCAGAAACTTTGATGTGTCCATCATTCTGATCACCTTTTTTGTATTGGAAATTCACACCTATCAAACCTACCTTCAAATGTCTTCTGGGCGGCTTTGGAAAGAGTCCTCTTCTGAATGACCTCTTTGCAATAATGGACATTTATCTCATGTATTTTCTGAGCCCTGTCTGCTCCAGGGCTTTCTGTATCGAACGAGAAGTAGGGCCATCATGAACATACTGTACAAGGTGAAAGCTTATTACTCCGACTAGTGGCAGTAAGATTCTTCACCATACTTGCTTCAAATGGAGTCACCCGCTTCGTCAGACTCATCTTCATATATCACAGGTTTGTGTTCCATTAACTTGGGCAGGTAAATGGCAAATGAGGTTTAATACAGATTAATGTAACGTTATACATTTGGGATGCAAGAATAAAAAGGCGACTTACAAATTAAATGGAGATATATTGGGTGAATCCTTGATGGAGAAGGATTTAGGAGTGCTTGTAGATTGCAGGCTTAGCAATATTGCCCAATGTCATGCAGTAGCTGCAAAGGCAAACAAGATCTTATCTTGCATCAAATGGGCAATGGATGGAAGGGAAGTAAACATAATTATGCCCCTTTACAAAGCACTAGTAAGACCACACCTTGAATATGGGGTACAATTTTGGGCACCAATCCAAAGAAAAGACATTATGGAACTAGAGAGAGTGTGTTAGGAGCCAGGTGCCATGCACCTTTACCCGCAGGCGCACAGCCCTCCTACCTGCTCTGATGGCCGCTGATGGGGCTCAGGACTCGCGCGCTCACGCGCATTCCCGCTTCCTCCGCGCATGCGCGCGGCTCATCCTCTAGGGCCGGATGGCGTTCCCACATGGGCGCACGCGGACTGGGGTCACGGCAGGAGTTCCCGCCTCTGGATCGCGGTGCATACTCCCTGTGCTCCCTGTGCGTTCCCTTGCCACTCACCCGAGCTCCATGGCAACAGGCACTGATTGCCCTCAGCACCCTCACCTTGCTTCCTTACCTTAGCCTATCACTGGCTCCGCACTGACACTCCCCCGGTCCCGCCTCCTGCTCGGATTGGACCCTCTCACCTATTTAGGCTTAGCAGTGCCAGTGGTCAATGTGTCTGTCCTGCGCTTCCGTGTGCAGGGCAGTGTTCTGAATGCGTCAGACACTGGGGCATCACACTGGGGAGCTCCGTTTCGCCTCAATAACAACCGGTGCAGGGGGAATGAAGATGCCTTACCTCACCTGCACTCCGGTCTGGGGTCTGCTCCCTCAGCTGCTCCTGCGTGCCACCATCTTTAGTGTAGGCTGGAAACAATGGTGGATTCGGCGCAACTGCGCATGTCTGGATCAGAGAGACTCCTGAATTTCTTCAAACAACTTTATTGGTAGTACACACAAGGGCTAACACCGCAATCTCCCCCTCTACGCGTTTCGAATTTTAGTGAGCAAGCCAATTGCATTAAAGCAATAATACACAAACACTGGGCCACGCTATCTTTGGACCCCTTGCTGCGCAAGATGGTCTGTGTAGGCCCCAAAGTTGTGTTTCGTAAGGCAGCTACACTTGGTAACTTTTTGGCACCCAGTATGCTAAAACCATCTAACCGCAACAGGACTAAACTGTCCCTATTTCCAAAACTAATCGGTTCATTCAAATGTGGACATTGTAAAATCTGTCCGAATATGTTTAAAACTAAACACTTTTCAAACTATGACGAAACACGTAGATTCCCTATCAGAACCTTTATGTCATGTCAGACTAATTTTGTGATTTATTTAATAAAATGCGGATGTAACAAACAATATGTAGGGCTCACAAGTAGGGCTCTTAAAATCTGCATCATGGAACACCTTAGATTAATTAAGAATCACGACATGACACATCCGGTCCCTATACATTTTAATGTGTGTCCGTTGGGTTCTGTGGAGAATTTTCAATGCTGTGCCATTGAACATATTGCATTACCCCCTCGGGGAGGTGATAGAATTAAGATCTTGCATCAGAGAGAGGCCCATTGGATATATACTTTAAATTCTCTACAGCCCAACGGACTTAATATTGACTGGGATCTACGTTGTTTTCTTTAAAGTCATCAAGAGTATATGTTTCAGGGATGTATGCTTTTACTATATCCTATTTTAGGAGTGTTTTAAAATGATGCTATAACTTTTTCATTACATTCAGAGCCTCTGTGGATGTTTCTGAATCTGCTCCTATTCCATCACCCCTTCCTCCCCCCCTCCAAGCACACCCCTCCCCTCCCCCCCTTTCCCTTTTCCCTCTTTTTTCACTAACCAGTTGTGCTTAATAATTTATGTTTAAGCAGCCAAAGTATACAGGTTTATAGCTGAATTAGAGTGTGGTATATAACTTCTCTGATAGGAATAAAGCCACACAGTATACTAGCAGGTGGCTGCTAATTTATATACAACATTGTATTAAGAGAGTCAACAGGACACTAGCAGTATTTACAGCAGTTCTTAATTTCATTATATACCATCAATGATTAACCAGAGCCAGTGATATTATATATATACATAATGAATGCAAAGACATTCTAAGATTTCATAATATTGTATTCCCTGTACAATTCCTTTGATAGTTTATCTACATGATGATGCAAAAAGAGGGAATATGTCAATAGGCTCAGGCATCGATGGGGTTAATGTTTTAATTTATTTTATGCGTTTTTCGCGCGCTTTTTTCTGTATTTAATGTGGCAGCTTCCGCTTCTCCCCACTCCAAGACGAAGCCCTACCTGTGAGGGTGAAACGCGTAGAGGGGGTGATTGCGGTGTTAGCCCTTGTGTGTACTACCAATAAAGTTGTTTGAAGAAATTCAGGAGTCTCTCTGATCCAGACATGCGCAGTTGCGCCGAATCCACCATTGTTTTCAGCAGTGCCAGTGGCACATCGGCTAAGCATAAGCTTCCTGCTCCTGTGCTTACCTCTCTTGTCTCCTAGATATCCTGCCTTGTCTTGTTTGATCTCCCGTGTACCGACCTTGGCTTGCCTTTGGACCACCGTTTCTCTGGAACCCCGACCTTGGCTATCCTCGACCCTCCGCAACTCTCGTAACCTGAACTCGGCTCTCGGACCTCGACCATTCTACCTTCTCCTGCACCGACCCCAGCCACTAGAACCTCCAACGTTCCGGACTTCGCCTACCCTCACCTTGACAAGTATTTTGACAATTCTGCTCTCCCTGCTCCTGTCCCGGCGAGATCAACTACACACACTCCAGACTGGATCTCGTGCCTGTCGTGGTGTTTTCTCTATTTCCACCTCAGTACCGAGGGTCTCGTCTAGTTTGTGGTGGGCACAGTGTGACAGTATTCTCAGCCCCAAATACATAGACCCCTCTGAGGTGGGAAACATCTTGGTGTCACATGCCACCATGTTTTCCAAATTGGAGAAATTTTTGCATCAGTCCAGCCGCCGCATGGATTCACTGCAGCAGGATGTTGGATCCCTTACGGTCCAGGTGCAGAACATTTCCGCTCCCACTCCCTTGATTCCTCCCACTGAACCACCAGTAGGTGCTTCGTCTTCCGAACCCCGACTCCCGTCACCCAACCGATATTCTGGAGATCCCTTGGAATGTCGCGGGTTCTTAAACCAATGTTTCATCCAATTCGAGATGACACCCGCTCGCTTCCCCTCTGTAAGATCCAAAATAGCCTACATTGTTTCTATTCTCACAGGTGATGCATTGGCTTGGGTCTCCCCCATCTGGGAGCAGAGGACGGACCTCACACAAGATATCGGGCGATTCGCCAAGGAATTTCGTCGTATCTTCGACACCCCTGGGCGTAGAGTGACGGCTGCCTCTTCCCTCTTTCACATCACCCAAGGGACCTGCCCAGTGGCCAGGTATGCCCTGGAAATTCGCACCATTGCTTCTGAGACGGGCTGGAATAACGAGGCCCTGTCCTCCGCCTTTTGACAAGGTCTCTATGAGTCGCTCAAGGACGAACTTGCTGCTCAAGAACGACCATCCGATTTGGAGGAGCTCATTGCGCTCTGTATTCGCGTGGACCAGCGCCTCCAGTTGCGAAGAGCAGAACGTTCGCGACACCGACAGCTTCCCATCAGACCGCACACCTTCCGTCTCCCTTCTCCGGAACCCATTTCCTCGGATGCTTCGGAGCCCATGCAACTAGGAGGGAATAAGCTATCTCCTGAGGAGAAACAGCTCCCCCGGGCTCTGCCTCTACTGTGGCAACCCTGGACACCAAGCCCTTCGCTGTCCCCTCAAGTCAGGAAACGCCAGCTCCCAATGAGTCCCCGGGGAGTCTCATTGGGAACACTCTCTCGCTTCCCCATTAAAAAAGAAAAAATCCTCCCTAGTAGGATCCTGATTTCCGTTTCTCTTGACACCGGGACTTTTTGCATTCCAGCCATGGCCTTCATCGACTCCGGATCTGGGGGCAACTTTATAGACCAAGTATTCACCGAAAAGAACAACATTCCCCTCATCAAGAGGAAGGACTCAGTGGGGTTAGAGGCCATCGATGGAAGGCTACTCAAACCGGCCTTCATTGTCCTTCGGACCATTGAACTGTCTCTCTATATTGACGTGACCCATGTGGAGAGGATTTCACTCAACGTCATCCACTTGCCTTCTGTAGAGGTTATCCTGGGGCTTCCGTGGCTTCAACGCCACAATCCTCTCATCAAAAGGACCAATGAGCGGCCCATCACTTGGAACACCCAGTGTGCCACGTCCTGTGCTCCCTCGATGCAACAGATTTGCAGTCTGACGACATCCGTGGTGGAGCAAGCCTCCTTACCTGAGGTCTACCTGAACTTCCGTGATGTCTTTGACAAGGCCAAATCCGAGGTATTTCCCCCACACCGATCCTTTGATTGTCCTATCGACCTTCTGCCCGGTTCCACTCTTCCCAGAGGGAGATCCTATCCACTTTCTCTCCCTGAGACCAGAGCCATGTCTGACTACATACAGGAGAATCTAAAAAAGGGGTTCATACGCAAGTCTTCTTCCCCTGCCGGAGCAGGATTCTTTTTTGTAAAAAAGAAATATGGCACCCTCCGCCCTTGCATTGACTATAGAGGCTTGAACAAGATTACCCTCAAGAATCGGTACCCCCTACCATTTATCTCAGAACTTTATGACTGTTTACAGGGAGCAACAATTTTCACCAAGCTAGATCTTCGGGGCGCCTACAACTTGGTGAGGATTCGGCAGGGCGACGAGTGGAAAACTGCATTCAACACGCGAGACGGCCACTATGAGTACTTGGTCATGCCGTTCGGCCTTTGCAATGCTCCAGTGGTTTTTCAAGATTTTGTTAACGAGATTTTCAGAGACCTTCTCAATCACTTCATGATCATATATCTCGACGATATTCTTATATTTTCCAAATCACTCCCAGAGCACATCAACCATGTCAAGCAGGTACTAGTATGCCTCCGTGAGAACCACTTGTATGCCAAATTGGAGAAATGCCAATTTCACCGAAGTTCTACTTCATTTTTGGGTTACATTGTCTCGGACTTTGGGTTCTCCATGGACCCCCCCAAACTCAAAGCGATCTTGGATTGGTCTATTCCTACGTCTCTCAAGGCCATTCTAAGATTCCTGGGCTTTGCCAACTATTATAGGAGATTTATCAGGAACTTCTCTACCATTGTCGCTCCCATTGTTGCCCTTACGAAGAAGGGGCAGATACTACCTCTTGGCCTTCTACAGCCACTCAATCCTTGAAACGCCTTAAAGAGGCCTTTGTCTCGGCACCCATCTTGACTCATCCAGACACCAGCCTCCCATTTACCCTCGAGGTGGACGCCTCGGACATTGGAGCTGGAGCCATCTTACCCCAGCGGAAGTCTCCAGGCCAGGCTTCACCCCTGCGCATTTTTTTCTAAAAAAAATTCCACAGCCCAACAGAACTATGACGTCGGCAACCGCGAGTTATTAGCCATCAAGCTCGCTCTGGAGGAGTGGAGACACTTGCTTGAGGGTACGGAGACCCCTATCACCATCCTTACAGATCATAAAAACCTTCTTTATATTGTGACAAACGGCTTACTCCGGGGCTCCGTCGTTTGTCCGGGACTGTTTAGAACACGGTCTTTTAGGGTAGGTTAAATGATGAGGCGTCACGTACTGTTCCTTTAAACAGGCTATGCCTGGTTTATTCAGTCCCAGGCACTGAGACTGCCACAGTGCATACAACAGAAAACAGATCAAAACAAAAGCTGCTCACCTGAGCGATAACTTAACTTAGATATCCCTGACTCAGGGTTGGAAGTGGCTTTTCCACTTCCAACATCAAAACATGGTACTTTTGCAGTCTTACACAAATGAACAGAAAGATTGAACCTGTTTGGGAAAGAGGCTTCTCCCCTCTGTAGTTCAGCAGCCTTCCAGCCTCCTGGCTCTTGTGGGGAGACCAGAGCAAACAGGAAATCAGTCTTTCATACCTGATTCCTAATTAGCATGACAGGTGACAGAAATCAGGCAGCAGACAAACTCTGGTCTGGATCTCTCATCCCTCAGTTCCAGCGCTTGCCAAACTGTGGGATGGAGTGTATGTATTATAAGGCTGCACTCCCAGGCCAAACAGGATAGAAACTGTCTAGTATCCTGGGAGCCCTATATACGGAGTTTATTACCATCCCCTGGTTTCTGTCACATATCCTCCCCCCCAGCTCAGACCTCGAGGGATGAGCGACCATGGATATTAGGGAGTGCATCCTTGACAACCCGTCAGCATTGCCATGTTTGTGCCCTGACCTGTGTTCCACAGAAAATTTAAAGGGTTGTAGGCTTAGGAACCACCTGGTCACTCTAGCATTCTTTTCCCTGTTTTGACACATCCAGGTAAGGGTTGTATGATCTGTGACCAACCGGAATTTTCTCCCCAACAGGTAGTATTTGAGCGTCTCTACAGCCCACTTTATTGCGAGACACTCTTTCTCTACTATGGAGTAATTTTTCTCCTGGGGATTTAGTTTCCTACTTAAATAAAGGATGGGGTGCTCCTCACCTTGAGACTCCTGGGAGAGTACCGCCCCCAGCCCTACCTCAGATGCGTCGGTTTGGACTACGAACTCTTTGGAGAAGTCAGGTGTGACCAACACTGGTTGGGCACAGAGAGCTTCTTTCAGGCTTCTAAAGGCCTGTTCGGTTTCGGGGGACCACTTTACCATTAGCGGTCCTCTTGCTTTTGTGAGGTCAGTTAGTGGGGTTGCCTTAGTTGCAAAATTGGGAATAAACCTTCTATAGTACCCAATTAAGCCCAAAAAGGTCCTTACTTGTTTTTTTGTAACTGGCCTTGGCCAATTTTGTATCGCCTCCACTTTGAGTGTTTGGGGTTTGAGTAAACCTCTGCCAATAGAATATCCCAGATACTTGGCCTCCTCCAGATCAATAGTGCATTTAGCGGGGTTAGCAGTTAGTCCAGCAGACCGGACTGCGTCAAGCACAGCTTGGACCTTTGGAAGGTGGGATTGCCAATCTTCACTATGGATTACCACATCATCCAGGTAGGCGGCAGCATACCGAGCATGTGGTTTTAAAATTTTATCCATCATTCTTTGGAATGTGGCGGGAGCTCCATGTAAGCCAAAAGGCAACACCTTATACTGAAAGAGGCCGTCTGGGGTTGAGAAGGCTGTCTATTCTTTTGCCCTTTCTGTGAGGGGAACCTGCCAGTACCCTTTTGTTAGGTCTAGGGTTGTGAGATATCTGGCTTTGCCCAGTCTCTCTACAAGTTCATCTACCCTGGGCATAGGATAAGTATCAAATTTTGACACCGCGTTTAGTTTCCGGTAGTCATTACAAAACCTTGTTGTACCATCTGGCTTTGGGACTAAGACTATAGGGCTGTTCCACCCACTTTGGGATTCCTCAATTACACCTAGTTTTAGCATTTTTTTAACCTCTAAACTTATAGCCTTTCTTTTGGCCTCTGGGATTCGGTACGGTTTAAGGTTAACTCGGACCCCCGGTTCAGAGACTAGGTCATGTTCAATTACGCTAGTTCTACCTGGCCGTATAGAGAAGATTTCTTTGTTTCTTTTCACTAAATTCTGAACCTCTCGTTTCTGATGAACAGACAGTGTTTCAGCTATGCTAACCTCTGGGTCAGTTTCTTGATTCTCTGACGGACCTGGGGGTACTAGGGTTAACAAGACTTCTCTATCTTTCCAGGGCTTGAGTAGGTTTATATGGTAAATTTGCTCAGGTTTCCTCCTACCTGGCTGTCTTACCTTATAATTTACTTCTCCCACTCTTTCCAAGACCTCATATGGCCCATGCCATTTAGCAAGGAATTTACTCTCCACGGTGGGAACCAGAACTAGTACCCTATCACCTGGAGAAAAAATTCTGACCCTAGCACCCTTATTATATGTATTCCTCTGTGCTTCTTGAGCTTTCTCCATGTGTTCCCTCACTATGGGTAGGACTGCAGCAATGCGGTCCTGCATCTGGGCAACATGCTCTATTACACTTCTGTAAGGGGTAACCTCGTGTTCCCAAGTCTCTTTGGCTATATCCAGTAAGCCCCTTGGGTGTCGGCCATACAATAGTTCAAACGGGGAGAAGCCTGTGGATGATTGGGGAACTTCCCTAATGGCAAATAACAGGTACGGTAACAAACAATCCCAGTTTTTCCCATCTTTATCAACCGCCCGCCGTAACATGCTCTTTAAGGTTTTATTGAACCTTTCCACTAAACCATCTGTTTGTGGATGATAGACTGAGGTTCAGAGATGCTTGATTTTTAGGAGTTTACATAGCTCTTTCGTTACTTGGGACATAAATGGTGTTCCCTGGTCAGATAGAATCTCTTTAGGAATCCCGACCCGGGAAAACAGAACTACTAACTCTTTTGCTATGTTTTTAGCTGAGGTGCTACGTAGGGGAACTGCCTCCGGATATCGGGTGGCATAATCTAATATTACCAATATATGCTGATGTCCCCTAGCAGACTTTATTAGGGGTCCTACTAGATCCATAGCAATCCGGTCAAATGGTACCTCTATTATGGGAAGGGGTACCAATGGGCTGCGGTACGCCTTGAACGGGGCGGTGATCTGACATTCTGGGCATGAGGAACAATAATTCGTAATTTCTGCCAGAACCCCAGGCCAATAGAAGCTTCGGAGAACCTTTTCTTTTGTCTTTTCCACCCCTAGGTGTCCCCCCAATGGATGACTATGTGCGAGGTGTAATACTACGTTACGGAATGTCCGTGGTACCAACAATTGTTTAGTTGTAACTGATTTCCTTTTATCAATCTGATATACTAGGTCGTTCTCTACCTCGAAGTAGGGGTAAGCAAGTGACCTATCTGGTTGGCCAGGAGTACTATTCTGGTCCCGTATATTTCCCCTTGCTACCGCTAATGTGGGGTCCTCCCACTGGGCCTTCTTAAAACTCCCAGGACTGACCTCTAGGTCAGCGAGGGTCTTATCCGGTTCTGGGGTGGTAAGTGTCTGCTCAACATCTTGATTTGGGGTATTCCCTACCAAAGTAGTGATGGGGAAGGGAATTTTACAGCACTCCTCCTTTTCCCCCTTCTTATTTGGGCCCTCGTCAACCTCCATTTCTGAAAAAGGGAAAGGATTTGTTTCTTTTAATACTTCGTTATGGTCCGCTATTGAACTCTGGGCGCTATTCTGAGCGGGGGACCACATTTTTAGAAAATGGGGAAAGTCGGTCCCTATTAACACATCATGTGCCAGTTTGGGTACAATACCCACCTTGAAATCTAAAGAACCAAACTCTGTTTCAAAAAAAACATCAACAGTGGAATATTCATGATTATCCCCATGTATACAACAAATTGCCACTCTTTGTGAACTGTTTCCCTGTTTCTTCTTAATGGGCAAGAGGTATTCGGACACTAGTGTGACCATGCTCCCAGAGTCAAGAAGTGCCCGAACCCTCTTACCATTAACCTTTACAAATGCCCACAGATGGTTATTCAAGGGGTCCTCTGGGCTAGGGCCCATACATTGGGACAACAGCGAATAAGGTTCCACGCTGTTGCATTGCATGGGCTCATCATTTAGTGGGCAGATTTTTGCTGTGTGGCCCCTCTCATGACAATTTACACATTTAGGTACATAGTCTGTGTCCCACTTAGAGCCTTTTCCCGGCTCACCCCAATGTTTGGCTATTGCCCTTAGTGTGCGAACCACTGTTGCTGGTGCTGCGTGAAGTGGTCGCCGCTCTTCAGCGCCCCTACCCCCCGGTACCCTTTTACCGTCTCTGGAAGAGTCCTGGAACTCGGTAGTGGGGTTGCTCCACGACTGTGGGTTGCGGGTGCTCTTCTGCATTGTACCTTTCTACGAGGCACAAGCTCATCCGCATTGTGGGGTCACTCCGACTGACCAACGGCGTAAGGCAGAGGGAGTTTCCTCCTCAGAAACCAACCGTTCCACGATGTGGCTGGCTGAGTTGATCTCGGGTTGTAGCCACTTCCGGGCGAGGTGGTGAGGTCATAACTCTGGCTTCGGTGGCTTTATCCATCGGGAAGGACCATCGTGAAACCTTTGGGCGCGAACAGCCGTGGTTACCGAGGCGGGCGAGGATCTCGAACTTCAATTTTGCATAGACGTTAGCTTCGGCTGGCTCTAGATCAAAGTAAGCCTTCTGGGGTTCGCCGCTTAGGAAGGGTGCGATTAGACCAGCCCATCAGCTTCTGGCCATCCCTCTCTCTGTGGCCGTGCGTTCAAACTTGAGAAGATAGGCTTCCACATCATCCGAGGTCCCATCTTCTGAAGGTAGTGGCTTTGCCCTGGTCATTTTCGGAACTGGGGCTGCCGCTGCCAGTGGAAGGTTACTGATAGTCCCCCTCAGGATCTCGAGTTCCTGCTGTAAGCCCTGAGCGAACCGCTGTTGCTCCTCTCTCAGCAAGCGGTTTGTCTCTGCTGGTTTGTTCGCGTTTTGCAGGGCTTCATTCGTCTGTTGCTGGTTTGCATTCGCCTGTTGCGGTTGCATTCGCCGGTTGCTGGTTGGCATTAATCTCTTGCTGGCTATTAGCAGCTGTTGATGGGCTGCTTCGTCTGCTGCTGGTTTGCATTAGTTTCTTGCTGGGCTATTAACAGCTGTTGCTGGTTTCATTCGCGTCTTTCTGGGCAGCGACATTGCGTACCAGCGCACCCACCACGTCTTCCATCTTGTTTGCAGAGGATGAAAAAAACTTTTTTTTTTTTTTTTCAAAGTTCTTCAACCCCAGACCCCCTAGTGCTCTGCCCGCATTCTCCACCATATGTGACAAACGGCTTACTCCGGGGCTCCGTCGTTTGTCCGGACTGTTTAGAACACGGTCTTTAGGGTAGGTTAAATGATGAGGCGTCACGTACTGTTCCTTTAAACAGGCTATGCCTGGTTTATTCAGTCCCAGGCCTGAGACTGCCACAGTGCATACAACAAAAACAGATCAAAACAAAAGCGCTCACCTGACGATACTTAACTTAGATATCCCTGACTCAGGGTTGGAAGTGGCTTTTCCACTTCCAACATCAAAACACGGTACTTTTTGCAGTCTTACACAAATGAACAGAAAGATTGAACCTGTTTGGAAAGAGGCTTCTCCCCTCTGTAGTTCAGCAGCCTTCCAGCCTCCTGGCTCTTTGGGGAGACCAGAGCAAACAGGAAATCAGTCTTTCATACCTATTCCTAATTAGCATGACAGTTGACAGAATCAGGCAGCGACAAACTCTGTCTGGATCTCTCATCCCTCATTCCAGCGCTTGCCAAACTGTGGGATGGATGTATGTATTATAAGGCTGCACTCCCAGGCCAAACAGGATAGAAACTGTCTAGTATCCTGGGAGCCCTATATACGGAGTTTATTACCATCCCCTGGTTTCTGTCACAATATTGAGACTGCCCAGCGTCTAGGAGCTTGTCAAGCTAGAAGCCACTTTTTTTCCACCGCTTTAATTATATAATTTTGTTTATACCAGGATCAAAGAATTTGAAGACCGACGCACTTTCCCGCCAGTTCATTGTCGGGGATAAGCCAGAGGTTAAATTGGAGACCATCCTTCCAGCTAAATACATTCTTGCTACTAATACCTTTGACGTGCTGGACAAAATTCTCGCAGATCAGGCCAACATTCCGGAGGGTCTAGAGGTTCCTGACGGTCGTCTTTTCGCTGCACCTCGCTTTCGCAAGAGGATTCTGGAATGGGGTCACTCTGCTAGATCCGCAGGACACCCCGGGGCCAAGAGAACATCCGACCTTATCACTCGAACCTTCTGGTGGCCAAGGATTAATTCAGACATAAAGGAATTCGGCAAAGCATGCCTTACTTGCTCCCGCAACAAGACGCCCTGTAACAAATCCCAAGGACTTCTACACCCCCTTCCTGTTCCCGATCGCCCTTGGAACCACTTGGCCATGGACTTTATTGTGGAGTTACCCGTCTCCAAGGGTATGAATACCATTCTGGTGATTATCGACCGTTTTTCCGAGCAAACTCATTTCGTTCCTCTCAAAGGTTTACCAAACTCTTCTTCCCTTGCTGATATTTTTGTCCAAGAGGTCTTTCGCCTTCATGGAGTTCCATAAACCATTGTGTCCGATCGGGGTCCCCAATTTATTTCCAAATTCTCGCGTGCTTTTTCCCAAAGACTAGGCATCTCCCTTCATTTCTCCTCCGGGTATCACCCACAGACTAATGGGCAGACAGAGAGAACCAACCAGATGCTGGAGCAGTACTTACACTGTTTTATCTCAGATACACAAGATGATTGGGTAGACCTCCTCCCCTATGCTGAATTCGCCCACAATTCCCTATGAATGAATCCACTCAAAATTCTCAGTTTTTCATCAACTTTGGGTTTCATCCATCCCGACTCCCCATCGACACCTCACCCTCCGATGTTTCAGGTGCAGATGAATGGATCTTGTCCTTACAAAGATCTTGGAAATGAATCCCGGAGAACCTTCAGACGGCCATCTCTAGACAGAAACACCAAGCCGATCGCCACCGCCGTGGGACTCCTGAGTTTACACCTGGGGACAAGTATGGCTTTCATTGAAGAATATTCGACTTAAAGTGCCTACTCTCAAGCTGGCACCCAGATACCTGGGGCCCTACCCCATTCTGGAGAAGATCAACCCGGTAGCCTTCCGCCTACAACTCCCACCCGCTATGAAGATTCCTTCCGTCTTCCACGTATCTCTCCTTAAACCTGCATTCCAGAGTACTCGTTTCCCAGATCCGTCTTCCTCGGCTCCAACCCCGCGACTCGTACACGGTGTAGAGCAGGGGTGGGGAACGTCAGGCCCGAGGGCCGTATAAGACCCTCGAAATCATTTGGTCTGGCCCTGCTAAGGCAACTGCTATAACCGGGGTCGCGCTAATTTTTAAAAAAATGGCCACCATGCGCCCGATCGGGAGGAGGTGGTATGAGGCGCCGGCAGCCCTACACGATCCCCAGCAGCCACCGTAGTAGTCCCAGCGATCCCCCAGCAGCCACCATACTTCCGCAGCAGTCCCCGCAGCATTCCCCGCACTTCCCCCATGCTTTTCCAGCAGTTCCCCCCGCACTTACCCCAGCATCTGCCGTACACGATCCCCCCAGCAGCAGCAGCAACTACCAGAAGTAGGGGGGCGGGGTTCTGTGTGCCTTCATGCCTGCTGTGTGCCTGCCGTGTGCCTGCCTGTCTGTGTCTGTATGGCCCGCGAACGATGTTATAAATATACAAATGGCTCTTGGCAGAAAAAAGGTTCCCCACCCCTGGTGTAGAGGGAGAGGGGGATTGGCCTGGTATTAAAGGGGTTGCACCCCATATGGCCACCCCCTGACCTCACCAGGGAGGCAAGGGGTTAACTGGACTGCGGTCCAGGAATGTGGTTTTCACCTTGCTATTACATGAAAATGTGTGTTCCCCTGTTCCAATGTATTATCATCATGTAAGTGTCTGCACCACACAAACACTGGGATCCATCCGGGAGGACAAGGGTTAATGGGTAGATAGTGATTATAGCCCTTTGTTTAATTTTCCCGCCTTTTCAGGCACCATTTTGCAGAGTCCCATAGGCCGCCATTGGAGCTCCATTCATTTCAATGGCGGATCTAGCTGTTTTGGACCTGTTTCCCTCGAAGACCAGCAGGTGGCGTCCGAGAGGAGGAGCGGCGGCGGTTTCCCATTGAAAGTCAATGGGCCCATTGACTTCAATGGAGATTCCTCGACGGCGATCTCCAGGAATAGGTTGGTAGCCGTCCAAACCGCAAAACCGCAAAGCGGATACATTATCTGAAAAAGAGCTTTCATCACTGTTAGTTCAAGTTCAAAGACAAGTGGCGTGGGAATCTTAGGTTCTAGGGCACCCAGGAATAAAATTCTTTTTGCCCCTAGCTCCTAGGCCTCCCCTCATTTGACCACCACAGGGTCCAAGAATCCAGGACCCCCAGAAAGGGTCGTGCTGGCTGAGCGGGTCGCGCCATAGGTTCCAATGGCGGCGGAAGAAACAGCACGAGAAAACAGCTAAGTCCGAAACTCTGAAAACCATAAGCCCATATTTCCGGTTCCGGAGGGTCCAGAGGGCCGAGGTTTGGGGTGCTTGCAGTCACTGTTCTGGCATGACCTCAGAACCATTACCGACCCTCTCCGACCAACCCGACGGAGTATGGACCACCATAAAGGTTCGTGAGTTCTTCCCATAGACTTCAATGGCGGCCGTTTCCCCATTGACCGGCTATGGCGGAGAAGTCCCATAGGCTTCAACGGCGGCGGGGCCCCATTGTAAGTCTATGGCGGCAGACTCCCATAGACGCCAATGGCGGAGATTCACCATTGAAAGTCTATGGCGACGGAGCCCGTTGTTTTCAATGGGGAATGAGTGAAAAACTGAGATTTATTTTACAGCGGAGAATTTTGTGATAAAATAAGAAACGGTTTATGTGGTATTTGCATATCTCCGGTTCTGAAGGTTGCAGCGGGCTGAAACATGGACACTATAGCGTCCCACTGCTGGCATTAAGGCCTGGGTAGTTTGGACCCGCTGGACATAACAGAACCATTTTTTTAAATACGTGTGTATATTAAAAACCAGATTGTATTTCAAAGCGGGGACAAAAGCCAGCGAAGATTCCTGCCTACTAAGGAATGCAAATGGTCAGGGGGGTGACCCAAAGTCTAATAACCAGGCCCTGATCAAGAGACTCAGCCACTATAACTGTTTACATGAGGGTGGAGAAGCGTGAAGCTGGAGTGGTTTGTAGGTGCTATAACTCACACCTACAAACAAAGAATATCCTGCCAGATCCCCTATCTGGCAGACTGCCCGGTGCCCATGATTTGGGTGTGGGGCGACAGAAATGAGACCCTCAGGGTCTCAGTCCGCATGTGCCATCTAGCTGGGGGGCATGGGTTAATAATGTTCCCACGTTTGAGATTGGGTGCAGATAATTGTTCTCCAATAGTCTGCACTCAATAATAAGAATAGGGTTGCAAAGATATATAAACTGTTGTCAACCCTACAGTCTTTGTCTTCTGATTACATCTTGATTGATACCTGATTGCTGGAGAATTGCTATTTGATACTTCTTCATTCCAACCCCCTAAGTAAGTGTTACCTTCTTGTCTGTTAATTGTACTATCTTGCTGTGTTCACCTATCTAAGGAATAAATATACTTTATTATATCTAAGCCTCGTTCAGTTCAACCCAGTTATGTGGTGTAAATTATATCTTGTCATAAGTTACCGTGACACACGGTCAACAAGAATACGAGATTCAGTCCATTCTTGATTCAAGAATTTCTAGAAGAACTCTTCAATATCTGGTGCACTGGAAGGGATACGGACCTGAGGAACGATCTTGGATCCCTCACCATCACATCCATGCTCCTGTTCTTCTCAAAAGGTCCCACCAGAAATTTCCCTTCAAGCCTTACCGGAGTCACCCGGAAGTCGCTCCTGAAGGGGGGTATACTGTCAGAAGCCAGGTGCCACGCACCTTTACCCGAAGGCGCACAGCCCGCCTACCTGCTCTGACGGCCGCTGATGGGGCTCAGGACTCGCGCGCTCTCGCGCGCACTCCTGCTTCCTCCGCGCATGCGCACGGCTCATCCTCGCACCGGACGGCAATCCAATGGGGGCGCACGCGGGCTGGGGTCACAGCGGGAGTTCCCGTCTCCGGATCGCAGCGCACACTCCCTGTGGGGGGCGCACGCGCGTGACGCGCGTGCCATGCGCTCGAGCTCCGTGGCAACCGGCACTGATTGCCCTCAGCACCCTCACCTGGCTTCCTTACCTTAGCCTATCACTGGCTCCGCACTGACACTCCCGCGGTCCCGCCTCCTGCTCGGATTGGACCGTCTCACTTTTTTAGGCTCAGCAGTGCCACTGGCACATCGGCTGAGCATAAGCTTCCTGTTCCTGTGCTTACCTCTCTTGTCTCCTAGATATCCTGCCTTGTCTTGTTTGATCTCCCGTGTACCGACCTTGGCTTGCCTTTGGACCACCGCTTCTCTGGAACCCCGACCTTGGCTATCCTCGACCCTCCGCAACTCTCCTAACCTGAACTCGGCTCTCAGACCTCGACCATTCTACCTTCTCCTGCACTGACCCCAGCGACTAGTACCTCCAACGTTACGGACTTCTCCTACCCTCACCTCGGCAAGTATTATGACAATTCTGCTCTCCCTGCTCCTGTCCCGGCGAGATAAACTACGAACACCCCAGACCGGATCCCAGTGCCTGTCGGTGGTGTTTTCTCTATTCCCACCTCAGTACCGAGGGGCTTGTCTAGTTTGTGGTGGGCACAGCGTGACAGAGTGCAGAGAAGAGCCACCAAATTAATAAAGGGGATGGACAATCTAACTTATGAGGAGAGGCTAGCTAAATTAGATTTATTTACATTAGAAAAGAGGAGTCTAAGAGGGGATATGATAACTATATACAAATATATTCGGGGACAATACAAGGAGCTTTCAAAAGAACTATTCATCCCACGGGCAGTACTAAGGACTCTGGGCCATCCCTTAAGGTTGGAGGAAAGGAAATTTCACCAGCAACAAAGGAAAGGGTTCTTTACAGTAAGGGCAGTTAAAATGTGTAATTCATTACCCATGGAGACTGTGATGGCAGATACAATAGATTTGTTCAAAAAAAGGTTGGACATCTTTTTAGATGGGAAAGGTATACAGGGATATACCAAATAAGTATACATGGGAAGGATGTTGATCCAGGGATTAATCTGATTGCCAATTCTTGGAGTCAGGAAGGAATTTATTTTTCCCATTAATGGGGTTTTTTGTTTGCCTACCTCTGGATCAATAAGTAAGTATCGATATAGGATAAAGTATCTGTTGTCTAAATTTAGCATAGGTTGAACTTGATGGACCTATGTCTTTTTTCAACCTCATCTACTATGTAACTATGTAACTATTATCTACAGCTACTACATTCCAAAAAATAAAATAAAAATAAGAACATTAATCCCTTAAACTTTGAAAGAAACACAAGAAAAGCACAAAGCATTATTTAGCATTGCAGGATTACACCACTAGAAATGGATGTCGATTTTATAATACATGATAATTTGTTGCCCTGTCTTAGTGTCTGTTTAAAAAAAAAAAATTATATCACAATAAAATATAAAGATAAAAAGTGCACTCGCAAACGGCCAAACACAAAAGCTTTGTGATTTGGCTTTGCAGCATGTATCCTCTGGTGCAGACTCGCCACACTGATCCCTTCTCCTGCGCATGTGTTGGTATCTCTGCTGATACGGTCTACCGTGACCAAAGGTAACTATGAAACTGGCTTTGGCCAGCTTTTAATTGCACTATTCACAAAAGCATATGCTCTTGTCCTGGAACCTCTCTACATATTTGTTTCGTTCTGAGACAGCCATTGCTGCTCAGTATAGTTGCAACAATGTTGTGACCCCTTGTGGGGTTTCTTGGCTTCAGCCAGTTGCCATGGCAACCCCCCTGCCTTTTTTTTACCAGGATGGACTGATCCCCCTCCCCTTGCCAGGTGGTATTGTCCCAGTTCATTTCCCATCAGCCCAGACCAGTATGCTGTCTTTTAGTAG
Source organism: Ascaphus truei (assembly GCA_036426205.1). Lineage (NCBI taxonomy): Eukaryota > Metazoa > Chordata > Amphibia > Anura > Ascaphidae > Ascaphus > Ascaphus truei. The sequence continues at coordinate 20,975 of WSYH01002188.1, read as the reverse complement.
CAGCAGCCATCTTGAGCAGTCATCTCTCCTACCCTGGTAAAGTTACTGATTTTTACCTATCCCAATGTAGCCATGTGTTAAAATGGTATACCGTTCTCTCTCATGCTGGCAGTAAACCTGGTAAGTATACAGGATTGCCAGCATCAATCATGGAGGTTTGCCCTCACACCCTGTTGAGGTGTCATATGTACATGAGGGGAGTGGTAAGAGACCTTATGTTCATTGTTAGTGACACAGGAGGTGGAGCCATTTCCTTGGTATATAAGACACAGCACTGCCCAAAGTTAGTGTCTGTTATGATGGCTGTTATGTTCAAGGTCAAGTGTGCTAATTAAGAGTGATTCTACAGCAAATAGTCTGAACTGCAGCAGTAAGGCTGGCAGGGCCTACACTGTGTCCAGGGACCTGGCACAGGTGGTGATCTCCCTGAGGGGAGAGGTGATCCAACTCCATTGGGAGGGCAGATAGATCTTCTGAAAGGAGAGTACAGAAGAAGATGAGCGGCTAAGCGGTTTGCTGCGAGGGGAAGTCTGTCTATACTATCAATCAATAAAGATGCCCTTGTTCACAAGAACCCCAATGTGTGAGGGGGGGTGGCGGTTTTGGCTGGGTGGGTGGGGTGTTAGTGCTGCTGGGAGACATCTGTCTCCCGGTGCTGCTCCTCCAGCGCGCGCAGGGAGAGCCGGCGCCGGGTTCAGCGTTTTTTTTTTTTTTTACATTTACTGGCCCTTGTTTCCCGCTGCTGGCGGCCCAAATCGCGGCGCCCCTCTAGCCAAGCCAAGGCGCACCAGGACGCCACGGCGCACAGTTTGGGAACCACTGCTCTATAGGATATTCAGAATTTGATTTACACATTTGACGGACATATTGCACTATTTTTGTGTTTTTCTATTTTTTCTATATATTTGTAATCCCCATGACTTGGACTACAACGACTACTGGATGGAAAAAAGCAATCTCTACAAGGGTTTGAGCTGCAATTTCCGATTTAAGTTTATTTTTTTAATCTAAATCATGAAGCCATTGGCTTATATATTACACTAATACTAGGATACTCTTTGAGGAAGCGCTATCTCAGCGCGAAACATGTCAGAGGCATATCCCCTGCGCCACCATGCTGTGCACCCCCAATAAAGAATATTTTTAATTCCTTCGCTTAGCCCCGGATTGTTTTCTTCTTGGACTGGCTGTGCTTCACTTTTTCCACAAGGATTCCTGTCTGCATTATATTACACTAATTGAATTATTCACTTCACTGATTTTCATAATTAAGAATTTTTTACTTGGTTTAAATTGCGCCCTTTTTTTATATCACTATTTTCACCTGAGACAGGAAGGCCGGACACCTTCTTTTCGTCTGTACTCTGTACTGTATATCCTCACAAAACATTCTCAATAACATTTGAGCTTTAAAAAAAAAAAAATGTTTTAAAAGATTGTAAGCTCTTCCGGACAGGGGCTCCCTTGTCCTAATGTTACTTGCATGTCTTAAAGCACTTGTTCCCATTTTGTGTTATAATATAATGTCTCGTGTATTACTGCTGTGAAGCGCTAAGTACCTTGATGGCGCTATATAAATAAAGACATATATACATCGATCAGATCACCTTATGGTTTGGGTGGAGTAATTAATAACCCCATCCCATTCAGCGTTCCCATTATCAATAAAACCAATAGAAATGTTTCAAACTTTCAAAAGCCATTTGAAGATACTTGTCTGATTCCTTTTTTTTAAAGGCATCAATAAAACATTTTGAACAAATTAAACATTTCACCTAAATATTAGGTTTCTCCGAGCGAGACCTGGGATGTCCTCATTACCGATAGTTTATACCTGCCCCAAGTGAAACTCCTCTTTTGAAACCCCTGGAAATTTGACCCCTAACCTGGATCAAATTTCAAACGCTGAAAAAAAATGGACGCAGCAAAATTCTGGGACTGCATAGTCTCCAACTGCCGGCTGCACGGAGGGATCATAAAGATGGAAGAGGAGGGGCCAGAGTGCCCCCTAACCAGCTTATCTCCTGAGCTACTATTGACCAGCGACCCCCGGTGGGCTTCCAAGCAGCACAGGGTGCGTATACACCCTGGCTGTGTAACATCTTAAGTGTCACACATAAGGTGTCTGTGGAGTTAATGCTGGAGGTATCATCTGTGGATGTTTTCTTTATCTTTTAATATCTTTAAACATGGATGCATACTGAATATCTTTACTAACATTCTGATTTCATTTCTTCACACAGGTATGTCTGTCTGATTTTTAATCCTTCTATCAATTTAACCCTATCTGCAACGTATATCTAATTAACAACTCATTGTGTCTGTGGAGTTAATACTGGGGTTGAATTGGAGGTGAAAAATACAAGAACTGGACTCTGCACCTCTACAACAACAACAAATCTGCAACTGTGAGAACTTGACTTTCTAAATGCTCTGATAATTTGTACACTTTCTATTCTTCAATACCTTGGAAGTCTCTCCTCTTGCATCTCATTATGCCCTCCCTATTGCTTTTTCTGTTTACTATTTCCTCACTCCTTCGTAAATGTTTCTGTTCTCTCTAACTTAAGTACTCCCCTCCTATCCACATTTCTTCATCTCTCCTTACCTCCACCTAGGTCTGTGCCCATACACTGCACCATTATTTATACAACTCTTTGCCAACAACTTCTTTACCCCTCAATAAAAATTCACCCCCACAAATCCTCTATTCTATCCTGTCTCTTGACTCCTCCTTGCTGCTGGAGATATCTCTCCTAATCCTGGACACAGCCATATACACACACCTGCTCTCATCCATGCATCCCGGCCACCTCCTCCCCTGCTAATGGTTTTAACCTATCTGATTTAATACTGACTAACCTTAAAATCACAAATCAAGCTTCCCAATAGCCTGGACTCATGGCTACTGTCCCACACCCACAGTCACTCCTACCAACCATTGTGGCCAAGCACTGCCATCTACTGCACTTATTCCCTCACCTGCTGTCTCTGTAAATCTTCCAACATACCACTTAGATTGTAATCTCTCAGGGGCAGGGATTTCCTTTCCTATTGTCTGATTTTGCTGCGCTTATTGTATTATAATTCCCTGTATTGTATTCTTTGTGACGTGCCGAGTACACTTTTGGCGCTATATTAAAAAAAGGCTGTGTGCCGAGCACGCACATTTTAAGTGAAATTTCTTTGTGTTTTGTCAGTGAAATTGTGTATAGTCTCTGTGTTGTTGTGGTTACTATTATGCATACACCTGAATCCTGATCTTACTTTGCCTTTTTGCTGTACACTCCTAATATGCCATAAACACAAAGTGCCAGCTTAGATCATCGTGTGGATAAAGATTGGATCCAAGACAACAGAGGTGAAAAAATGGTCTCCACGGAGGTGGATATCTGTCACGACAAACTGGTCTAGGCTTTGAGGCTGAGGTGGGGACGTATATAACCACCGCCCTACAACCGCGGGGCCAGGTCCGGATTGCAGAGTCAGGGTCGAGTAGCCGGGTCAGGGTAGGAGTGTGAAGGATGGTCGTGGTACTTGCCATAGTCAGGGGGTGGAAAGAGATGAGAAGTCATAGTCCGTAGCCGTAGAAGAGGAGAGAGCGGGAGTCCAGTGACGAGCCGAGGTCTAAGGATCAAAGAGAGCAGAGGTCCTTGTCCGAGCTGGGGTCCAGCGAGAAGGTACAAGACAAGAAACAGCACAGCAACGAGCAGTAGTAGCAAGCACAACACAGAAGCAATATTCTATGCTCAGCAATCAGCAGAGGGCTGATTAGGCATATAAAGGGACAGGAGCCAATGTGAGGATCCCAGGAGTGGTGCTGTCAAATGTAGGTAGAGCAGCGATAGGAGGAGGTTGGATGAAGACCAGGTGAGATGCTTCTTAGTCTGATCCCGGCATTAGCTGGTGTGTGCGCGCCTGAGTGGCGGGTGCTTGCGCGAGGAGCGTTGGGTGGGATGAGTGCGACGCCAGCGAGCCCGCCTGCCACAATGATGTCCCGAGGAGGAGGACCCAGAATCTGCCCAGTGCAACGGCTTGCGATGCGCTCGGAGGACGGAGTCCCTCCGCGGACCTGACAGTACCCCCTTCGCCTTCAGGGGCGACCTCCGGGCAGCCCATGTGTGGCCTAGAAGGGTATTTGCAGTGAAAAGTCCAGATCAGTCTGGGGGCATGTACCTACCTGTTCCATTCACTTTCTTCAGGCCCGAAGCCCCTCAATGTACCAAGTACTGGAGTCCTCCCCTTGATACTCTGGAGTTGAGAATTGCTTGCACCTTGAACTCTTGTTGGCCATCCACTAAGATGGGACGAGGTGGTAGGTCCTGAATAGGATATTGGGGATCCTGTCTGAAGGGTTTTAAGAGTGAACTGTGGTACACCGAGGGAATTTTCATTGTTGTCGTCAGCGTCAGCCGATAGGCGACCAGATTGATCCTCTCCGTGATGCCGAAAGGTCCAATGTACCTTGGTGCCAGTTTGGGAGAGGTCACTTTCAGGCGAATGTTCTTCGTTGACAACCATACCTTTTTGTCCTGGTGTGTAATGAGTCACGATGATGACAATCGGCTTGTTTTTTCTGCCTAGAGGTGGCATGCCTAAGGTTTTCTTGAATTTTCTCTGAGGAATCCTAAAGTTATTGAATCCTATCTTCGGCAGCGGGAACCCCCGTACTGGAAACTGTGGTGGGAAGGACGGTGGGATGAAAACCATAGTTCGGGAAGAAGGGGGACTGTTGAGTGTTTTGTTTCAGCAAATTGTTTTGTGCGAATTCTGTCCATGGAAGAAGGTCCGTCCAATTGTCCTGAGTGTCTGAAATGAAACAGCGAATGAACTGCTCGAGGGATTGGTTGGTCCGTTCCATTTGGCCATTGGTTTGCGGGTGGTATCCAGAGGAAAAGTGTAGAGAAATGCCCAGTTTTAGGCAGAAGGCCCTCCAGAACTTAGAAATAAACTGGAAGCCTCTGTCAGAGATGATGACTTGGGGTGTTCCGTGAAGTCTGAAGATCTCTTTAATGAACACCTCGGACAGTCTGGTGGCGCTGGGTAAGCCCCTGAGTGTAATAAAGTTTGCCAGTTTGGAAAAGCAGTCAACCACCACAAGGATAGTATCCATCTCTTTAGATTTCGGCAGCTCCACGATGAAGTCCATCGAGAGGTGTGTCCATGGATGATCCGGGATTGGAAGGGGTTGAAGGAGACCCGGGGTTCTATTGCGATGCATCTTGTTCTGTGCGCAAGTGGCGCGTGCTGAAACATAGTTTTCGATGTCTTTGCGCATACTTGGCCACCAAAAGGTTCACTGCAAAATGTTGATCATCCTCCTTGTACCTGGATGACCAGCCGTCTTGGAAGCGTGACCCCATTCCATTACCCTCCTGTGGAAGATGGGTGGTGTGAACAACCGTCCCTCTGGGACCTTAAAGCCCTCTGGGATATGATCTTGAGCCTTTGTGATGTCTGTAAGGCGTCAAAGGTGTTAGCTGAAAGTATACAAGTCGGAGGAAGTATGGTCTCTTGACGATCCTCTGACATCCTCCACCAGGAATTGTTGCGAAAGTGCATCCGCCTTTATATTTTTGAACCAGGGAGGGAAGATATGACAAAGTTAAAATGAGGCGAAGAACAAGGACCACCGCGCCTGCTGTGACCCAACGACAGGCACCCTCAATGTATAGTAAGTTTTTATGATCGGTCAGAATGGTGACGAGACTCTCTATACCTTCGATTAGGTGTCTCTACTCTTCCAAAGCCATTTTACTGGTGAGAAGTTCGCAATTTCCCACATCATAATTCTGTTCCACGGTAGAGAATTTTCTTGAAAAGAAAGCGTACGGATGCAGTCTGGATTGAGGGTTCTTTCTTTGGGACAATACCGCCTCCGCTCCCACATCAGAAGCATCTACCTCGAGTGTGAAGGGCAGTCCAGGATCTGGTGTACAAGTATAGGCACTGAGACAAAGGCTTTCTTTAATATTTCAAATGCCCTGGTAGCTTCGGGTGGCCAGTGTGCTGGGTTGGATCCTTTTTGGGTTAGGACCGTGATTGGAGCAACCACAGAGGAGAAGTTTTTGATGAACCTGCGATAATAGTTTGTAAATCCGAGAAACCTTTGTGCAGCCTTGAGAGATAGGGGACAAGGCAGTCTATCACTGCTTTGACCTTGGCAGGATCCATGGCGAGTCCTGTGTCGGAAATGATGTATCCCAAGAAGGAAGTTGACGTCTGGTGAAATTGACACTTTTCCAGCTTGGCAAACAGGTGATTTTCCTCATTCTTTGAAGGACCTGCTTCACATTTCCCGGATGTTCATGAGTGGTCTTTGACAATATCAGGATGTCATCCAGATAAACAATTACGTGCTGGTCGAGGAGGTCCTTGAAGATCTCATTCACGAAGTCTTGAAACACTGCGGGTGTGTTGCAGAGGCCGAAAAGCATAACCAGGTACTTGTAGTGCCCATCCTGATTGTTGAAGGCCGTTTTCCACTCTTCTCCTTGACGAATTCTCACCAAGTTGTATGCTCCCCACAGATCCAACTTGGTAAAAATGATGGCGCTTTGCAGTCTGTCTAATAGCTCTGCAATTATGGGTAGTGTGTAACGATCCTTAATAGTTATTTTGTTAAGGCCGCGGTAGTCGAAGCAGGGGCACAGTGACCCGTCTTTCTTCTTTACAAAAAACAAAACCCTGCCCCTGCAGGTGACGATGACTTTCAGATAAAGCCTCTCTGAAAATTCTCCTGGATATATTGCTTCATGGCTTTAGTCTCGGGAGGAGATAGGGGATAGGAGCATCCTCTGGGGGGAATGGAGCCATGCAACAGGTCGATGGGACAGTCATAGGGGTGGTGTGGTGGGAGTTCCTCAACTTGCACTTTGTCAAAAATGTCCCAGAATTCCCCATAGATCTCTGGAAGTTGCTCCTTACCCTGTTCCGGAAGGGAAACCCCTGCTAGAGCTTTGGAAGGAGTCAGGCAAGTTTCTTGACACCGGGTGCTCCAGAGGATGGGTAGAGTGTCTGTCCGCCGATGGTGTATGGATGGCGTTCAGTTGTATCCATTCGGAATGGGCTCCAGTGACCTGTAGGCAGGGAGGTACAGGTTGTAAGGATATAAAGGCGGGTTGCAGTGGTCGCCCGTCAATAGCTTCGAGCCCTACGGGGCGATACTTATATGTTAGGGGTAACTTGTTCCTCTCCGCGAACCCCTGGTCAATGAAGTTTCCTCCTGACCCCGAATCCAGGAAGGCTCGTGTTGTGGTTCTGAAGGTGTCTCCAATTAGGATGATAGGAAGGAAGATCCTGGAAGGGAGTTTGGGAGGTGAAGAAGACAAGGTTCCCAGCGTAATCCTCCCGACTCTCACGTGGTGGTGGCGTTTCCCAACATCAATGGACAGATGATCACCAAATGACCGCTGTTACCACAATACAGGCATAGGCCCGCACGATGTCTGCGTTGTTTTTTGGCAGAAGATAGGCGGGTACCTCCCAACTGCATGGGTTCCTCTACGACTGGCGGTGAAGAATCTATCACTCCTGTTGAACGAGTAAGAAATAAATGCGTACCTCTTTTGCACCTTCCTCTCTCCATCCTTCTCTTGGCAGCGACATGCACTTCCACTGCACACCCCTATGATAATCTTACTAGTGAAGAGAGAATTGAGTTATACAATCCCCAAAATAACAAATGCATTGTCATCAAAAATGCTGATAAGGGGGGTGCAGTGTTTGTGCAGTATGCCGCCGACTACAAAAATGAGGCACTCAGACAATTGGACGATAAGACTTTTAACAAAAAACTGAAGAAGGACCCCACCGAGATTTTCCTTGTTGAACTAAATACACTCCTTGACATGGGTAAGATATTACATGTATTGAATTCTAATGAGTTTGGCTTCCTATCATGCTCATATCCTGTTGTGCCTGTTTTTCACCATCTCCCAAAGATCCATAAGTCACTTACCTGCCCTCCTTGCAGGCCTAGAGTGGCTAGTATTGGATCTTTGGGAGATGGTGTCTCCAGATACATTGATGGATTTCTTCAGCCATTGGTTCAATCATTACCGTCATTCCTTAAAGATACCAATCAACTATTGTTAGATCTAAGAGACTTTAAATGGATGACTACCTTCTGCTGGATTACCATGGACGTTATGTCTCTATATACCATCATTGACCATCAACAGGGTATATCTGCAGTACAACATTTTCTCCAACTATCCAATCTTCCCACCACACTATGCACTTTCTTGGTAGAGGCCGTCACTTTTCTTTTAACACATAATTATTTCACATTTGATTCACAATTCTATTTACAAACTAGAGGCACTGCTATGTGTACTTCTTTTGCACCCTCTTATGCTAATTTATTTATGGGGTTGTGGGAGTCTATTTTTATTTTCAGTGATCACAATCCTTTTAGACATCACATTAAATTCTATAGACGTTATATTGACGATCTGCTTTTTATTTGGGACGGTGATTTTTCCACTTTTGAAACCTTCTTTAACACTTTAAATAGCAATCAATACAACCTTACATTTACTTATGTTTTAGATTTTCACCATATCTAGTACTTGGACATCATGTTGTACATAGATCTTTTTAGATCAATTCAAACTGACATTTACAGGAAGCCAAACTCTCGCATTGCATTTTTGAGGGCTGATAGCAATCATTCTAGACCCCTCAAGAAAGGTATCCTCAAAGGCCAATTCATGCGATTGAGGAGATTATGCTCTACAGATGAGGCATTTTCTACTCAGTCCATGGACCTTGTCCATAGATTTCTCACACGGGGATATAATAGAACCCATGTCATGGAGGCCCTCAATTCTGTCAAATCATTAGAATGTTCTGACTTATTTGATAGTCAAGTCAAAACTAACAGATATAAGGATTTCCCTAAACAGGTTTTTCAAAACACTGTTCCATTTTTTATCACCCAACAAAACAGACAAGCTGATTCCATACGACATATTGTTAATAAACATTGGGACACCTTAAAATTAGATGCAGATTTAAATCCTTTCATCAATGATGGAAATTTGTTTTTCGCAAAGCTAAATTTTTGGCCGGCTTTCTTTCGCCCAGCCTATTCTTGTCACGTACCCTGTCACACATCACCACTGTTCCTAAGGGTTTCTACAAGTGCGGCCGCTGCTATCAAGTGTTTAAAACCTAGTAGGAATATATAGATCTCTACGTTTATTAATTGTAATTCCACTTACACTGTTTATGTTCTGAATTGTGGCTGTGGCAGGCACTACATAGGTCGTACAATTAGATGCCTTAAACTAAGGATTATGGAACATGTTAGAGCTATTAAAAAGCATGATCTTACACATCCAGTGTCAAGACATTTTTCTAACTGTCCCCAGGGAGCTATTCAGAACTTTACTTTCTCGGCTGTTGAGCATGTCCCTGGACCCCCAACCCCCCGTGAGGGTGACAGATTGAACATGCTCAACAGGCGAGAAATGTTCTGGATCTTCAGCATGAACACATTACAGCCAACTGGCATTAATCAGGACTGGGAACTCATTCATTTTTTGAGATGAATTTTTTGAGATTAATTTTTTATATTGTTATGACTTTTTGTTATGACTTTTTGATGTAAACATTTATTCAGAGACATTCTCTAAAATTTATTATTAGGTTTTCTTATGTCTATACACTTATATGGTTTTCTTTTTTATGACCTTTTTGATGTATACAGCAGGGCCCCGCTTCTCGGCGCCCTGCTTTTCGGCGATCCGCTGATGTGGCGGCACCGAGAAGGGGGCCGCCATCTTTAATTCCAAGTCGCGCAAGCACAGAACGGGCGGTTGCGCCTGGCGCGCATGCGCAGACAGCTGCCTGCGCGATCAGACCGTAGGGCGCGCATGCGCAGAATGGCAAAAACACCGTTCTGTGCATGCACAGAACTGAAAATCGCTGGATCCGCTTTCCGGCGATTTTCACAATACGGCGGGCCCCTGAAACGGAACCCGCCGTATTCCCGGGGCCCTGCTGTATATTTATTCACAGACATTCTCTAAAATTTATTATTAGTTTTTTTTTACGTTTATATATTATTATTTATACATTCATTCATCTTTTTTCACATTTTATATACATTTTTTTATGTTGTTTATATTTTTTATACTTTTATATATCTCATGTAATTTAATTTTATGAGGTATATTATCTTTGGCATTCACATATAATTGTTTATTATGATGCACTTTCTTATTCACTTCAGATATATATATATATTTTATTTATATTTTCTATATATATCTTTTTTTATTTTTTAGTTATATTATATTTACTTATTCTTTATTCATTCATTTTTTGATATCTTATTAGATATGTGCATATCACTTTATATATACTGTCTGTACACATGCTCTTTTTCATTTATTCATTTTTTAATATCTAATCACATTTGTATATATTTTTTCAATAACTTTTATTTTTTCACCTCTTAGATTCTATGATGTAATAATATGTTCTTCTGTGTGTTTTCATTTCTTTATTTTTATTTATATATATTTTTTCTCATCTTTTATTACTTATTTCTATGTTCTTTTTCAATTATTTTTATTTTCTCATGTTTTTTTCATATTAACACTTTGTTAATTTTTAACCATTTGGTGGTACTCTGGCTTTTTCCTTGATCGGGTGATATGTCCCCTCTAGGCTCATGTAGCCTTTGTTCCATCTTGTACACCTGATTTCAGGTGATGTTGGCGCGAATACACTGCTTTCAAGGATCAGCTAGGGTATTTAAAGATGTCACTCACATGTCCAGTCACTCTTTGATAAAGCACCTCTCCGGTGTGAAATGGGTTATGCACAGTTAATAAATAATTTTTTGTTTTGGACCTTTGCCTCCAGCCCTAATTTTGTTTTGCTCTGCTGTGATCTGTCTTCAACTTTACCTTCTACCCGTGTCTCCAATTAGGATGATAGGAAGGAAGATCCTGGAAGGGAGGTTCCCAGCGTGATCCTCCCGACTCTCACTGGGCGGTGGCGTTTCCCAACTTCAATGGACAGATGATCACCAAATGACCGCTGTTACCATTATACAGGCATAGGTCCGCACGATGTCTGCGTTGTTTTTCGGCAGAAGATAGGCGGGTACCTCCCAACTGCATGGGTTCCTCTACGACTGGCGGTGAAGAATCTATCACTCCTGTTGAACGAGTAAGAAATGAATGTGTACCTCTTTGGTGCCTTACTCTCTCCATCCTTCTCTCCTGAAGCCATTGATCCATGCGTACGCATAAGGCCACAAGATCCTCTAATCCAGCGAGACATTCTAGTGTAGCCAGTTCATCCTTGAGGGCCTCGGACAAGCTCTGCCAAAATGCTGCCATCAAGGCCTCATCGTTCCAGCCAGTCTCAGCGGCTATGGTGCAGCATTCGAGCGCGGAGCGGACCACAGTACGTTCTCCCAGAGAAATATTTGAAAGCGAAGAAGCTGTAGTTACCTTCCGCCCTGGGATGTCGAAGACTCTGCGGAATTCTTTGGTGAAGCAGTTGAGATCGGAGGTCAGGTCCGGTCTTTGTTCCCAGATCGGTGAGGCCCATGCCAGCCCATCGCCTGTCAATAGAGAAACGATGTATGCCACCTTAGAGCGTTGAGAGGGAAAATGGGATGGTAACAATTCGAAGTGTATGGAGCACTGATTTAGAAATCCCCGACAAGCCAACGGATCACCAGCGTAACGGTTGGGGGTAGGTAGCCATGGCTCTGAAGCTGGGGTCAAGGGAACAGGAGCTGGAATTGGTGCTGCCTGAATAGAAGTGGAGGGAGAGAGACTTTTAATTTGGTCACTGATGGTGTATAGTGAGCTTTGGAGCAGATCCATTCACTGGTTATTTTGTGCTCCAGCCTTGCTGGTGAGTACGGGTACACAGATCCCAAACTTCAATATTCAAGGTCAGCCGCACTTTTTCTCACATATCTGAACTCCGGGCAGTTTCTAAGTGATTGCATGTTTTACTATACGTCAAACAACATTGGGCTACTGGATTTATTGGATTGAAGAGTTGGCTTTAAGAACTGTTCCACACAATCAACATATCCTTGTTGGGATCTGTAACGATGCGCTCACCACAAAAAAGGCGTGACCGCAAGGCCGAGGTGGGGATTTGATAAACGCCAACCCACAGCCACGAGGGCGCGTCTGGAGTGTAGATAGGTTGAGGTATCCGGGTCGGGGTAGGAGAGGTCAGGATGGTCAGTGATACATGCCGAGGTCTGGATTGGAGAGGTACAGATCATTGTTGATGGATATCCAGGGGAGCGTCGCCGAGTGCCCAAAAAAGAAAAAATTAAATAGTGTAATACTGTTAAGTGAAGTGATAAAATATATCAAGAGCTGCAAAATTACTACTTACAAACCCAGTAGGAAAAGGAGCATGTGTGCCAGTCTGGAATTGCAATATATCCCGGTCTGGAGGTGTGGTATATAGGTCAGAAGTCTCAAAGAGAAGAGAGAACAACCATAGTGCAGTAAAAATATAACAAGTTTATCAATCAAAAAATGACAAATGGAGGCTTACGGCAGTCAGAGAATAACAGGCATTGGAACAGCTAGATCTTTACTGCGTTGCTCGGTACACACTGGAACCACTACCGGATACGTCACTTCCGGATCGCGACGTCACGGTCACCGGAACACAGGACACCGGAACACAGGATGCTGCCAAGGAACCCACTGCTACTCTCCTCCTCCAAGATGGCTGACAAGCCGGACTCTACGCGTTTCGACGTAATGACGTCTTCATCAGGAGTGGCTTATTGGTGTTCACAGCTATGTATATATACCTAATCCTTAACTGTGATTGGTGCAAAACGGCGCATACACTAATTATGTTATAGACATAAATTACTAATGTGTACAACGAAACTCTATGTTAACATATACACCAAATGTAACAAAAGATCGATAATTCTTAAAGTTATATTAAAGACATGATATGATATCTATACAGATACATCTCAAATAAACTGCATATATTGAACTAATAAAAAATATTTAAACATACTGCCAATATATACTCCAAAATTAATACTGACATTATATTAGCAAACAAATGATGTTACTTATATTACCTATATATATATAATCTATAGCATATGCTAGTGATGATGTTGCCCCCACACAATATCATCACAGCAATATAGTAATAATACAATATTATAAACGACGATTGTAGATACCTAATTGATCATATAAGAGAGAAAAGAACATGATAAATATATAATACATCCAAATATACATTAATACATATATATTAAACACCAATTAAAACTAATTTAAAAACATTTATAATGTTAAAATTTATAAAAAAAATTAAAAATTTCTTTTTTTTTAAATTTTTATTTATTTATAAAATGAAAAGAAGAAATACTTGTCTTACAGAAACACTTTAATATCAAGTTCGGCATTTAGGCCATCTGGGACTAGCGTTTTGAGTGTGAATATCCAAAAGGATTCTCTTTTTATTAATGCTAGATCCCTATCTCCCCCTCTCCAATGGGGGAGAACATGTTCGATGGCACTAAATTTAAAACCTGATATATCACCTTGATGTTTAGTTATAAAATGTTCAGATAAAAGGTGAGTTAAAACTTTACGCCTTATATTGCCAATGTGCTCTAATATTCTGATATTAATTTGTCTCTTAGTTTTACCAACATATTGTAACCCACATGGGCACTCTATGAGGTAAATAATGTGGTTACTTCTACATGTAATATGTTTATTAATAGTGTATTTTTTCTTTGTTACATTTGATACAAATTCATGTTTATCACTTGATCGATGAGCACAGGCCTTGGGTACAGCCGAAAAAACCTTTAATACTGGGCAGCCATCTATTTATTGTTAAATTGTTTTTGGGCAAAGCACTCAGTGCCAATTTATCTTTTCATGTTCTTCGCCCTTTTGAATATGACGACTGGCTTTTCAGGAACCATATCTTCAATTATCTCATCATTCTTAACTATATGCCAGTATTTATTTACAATATTAACAATTTTTCCAGCTTCTCTGTTATAATTTGTAATAAAAGAAAAATTAAAATCCTTTTTATTCTGTTTTTTTGGTACATCTTTTAGTATATCATCCCTCTTTAATTTTTCCACTTTCTGTATTGCTGACTGAATTGTTTCTTTGTTATAATCCTTCTCGTAGAATCTGTCTTCAAGAAATTTGGTTTGGATCTTAAAATTCTTATCATCAGTGCAATTTCTCTTCATTCTTCTAAATTGCCCATATGGCACATTTCGAAGCCAACTAGGGTGATGGCAGCTTGTTTGTAGTATATAATTATTTTTATCGACATCTTTAAAATGTGTCATAGTTTTGATAATGCCTTCTTCAACATAGATTGCCAGATCCAGGAAATTAATTTTGTTTTTACTATATTCACAGGTAAAATTAAGATTCAAATTATTGTCATTAATATAGGAAATAAACTTTAAAAGACTCTCTTCATCTCCCCTCCAAATAAAAATGACGTCATCTATAAATCTCCGCCATAGGACCAAACTCGCACCCAGCTCCGCAATTGACCAAATTTGGGCATCTTCCCATGTTGACATGAAAAGGTTTGCGTAGCTGGGGGCGAATTTGGTACCCATGGCGGTTCCACACTTTTGCAGATAAAAATTGTTTTCAAACCAAAAATAATTATGTTTTAATATAAAATGTATACTGTCTAAAATAAAATTGGCTTGTTCGTGAGTCATATTGGGGTCTTTCGAGAGTATTTTGTCTATTGCCGTAAATCCCTGTTGATGACTTATAGATGTATATAGGGATGTAACATCCCCTGTAACAAGATAGAAATCCTCTTCCCATATCTGTTCTTCAAGAGTCCTTATAATATCTGTTATATCTCTGATGTATGATTTTGGATTCTTGACATATTCTTGAAGAAAGATATCAACATAAGCTGATAGGTTCGAAGTTAGGGAATCGATCCCTGCTATGATCGGTCTTCACGGGGGGTTCGTGGGACACTTATGCAGTTTAGGTAGGTAATAGAAGATGGGTAATATTGGGTCTATTTTGTTTAAAGAATCAAATTCCTTATCATCCAATATACCATCACCTCTACCTTTATGCAGAAGTACTTGTAGTTCTTTTTGATATTGTATTGTGGGATCTCTAGAGAGTTTACAATATGTTGTTGTATCACTTAGGATTCTTTCAGACTCCTTGATATAATCCTCTCTATTTAAAATAACTACCCCCCCCCCTTGTCAGCTTGTTTTAAAACTATTTCCCTATCTTCGGTTAAAGTTTTTAATGCTTCCCTTTCTGATTTTGAAAGATTATTGTTATATGAAGAATTGTTGGACGTTAGTTTTTCAAAATCTTTTACTACTAACTCATAAAAAACTTCCATGTTTCTACCCTTACAATATTCAGGATAGAACTTGGATGGCATCTTAAGGCCAGAATGAATGATATGTGTTTGCATATCTGGTTTAAGAGGACTTTTAGGATCTAATTTTAAATTGCCATTTGTCCTAATTTCCACTTCTTTAGATTTAAAAAAACCGCTTCAAAGTTAACTTTCTTAGAATTTTTTGTGCATCAACAAACAGACCAAAATTATTTGGACCTGTAGTTGGTGCAAATTTCAATCCCTTGGAAATGATATCTTTCTCTGGTGATGTTAAAATTCTAGAACTTAGATGGAAAATATTCTGTGTATCTCTTATTTTCTTGCTATTTTCTTTTTTTCCTTTTCTTCTCTTTCCTCGTTTTCCTCGTTTCTTTCTCTCTTTTTGGTATACTTTTTGCCTGATGGGGGTTCCATCTCCCTCAATGGATAAAATCGGTTTGAGGACCCCCCTTCTCCTAAAAAATTATCACTTTTTTGTTGTTGAATATTTTGAGAAAATTTGTTCTTTTTTCTCCTCTCTAGTTGTGAATTTATGTGTATTACTTATTTCCTCTTCGGAATCTTCACTGTCACTTCTCTTCTTATTGTCGCTATGTGAGTGAGGTTTAGGAGGTCTTTCCGTATGTCTTGGGGGAGACTTTTTCCGTTCAGACCTCCAACTATCTCTATCTGAAGTGTAGTGACTTTTCTTATTTGCTTTATGGTAATTTCTTTTTCCCTTTTGATTAATTTTTTCATTTATAGGATTTTTAGGAGGAATTTGAGTTTTGGACTCTTGTGAATCAGTAATAGTTTCTTTTCTAGTGATAAAGATTTTCTTTTGATTAGGTATTATCTTTCGGGGTGGACCATCTTTATGGTCGTCCTCATCTCTATTGAATTTTTGTACCTAGAGAGTGATAGTTTCTTCTTCCAACTTATCTAGCTTTAATTGGAGTGCTTTGTCTTTTTCTCTGAATAACGCAGTTTGGTCTAAATCACCTATCCTCTCCTTACTTTCATTGATCTCTTTATCAATTTGTAATAGATGTTTCTTTTGTTGTTCAATTACCAGATCAATCAAATCTTGTGAACCTTTTTCTAATACTTGATACCATTTTTCCAGAAATTCTTTATCTCCAAGATCCATTGATGGGTTTTTCTTTAATCTAAGACCTTTTGGTATCCTATCACAAATTTTATATTGTTCCAAGAAGGTATAATCCCACCATTTTTTTTATATCTCTTGTGAAAAGTTTTTCAAGTATTTCAAATTCTGCCTCTAGGATTTTCTCTTCCCCTATTGGTGGGCTTTGCAGATCATTGCATTTATACAGATCATTGCAGGTACTTTTGCCAAGGTTGGGATTGGAGAGGTGCGGATTGTCGTGGGTAAGCCGGAGTCAGGAGCGGAGAGGTACGGATCATCGTGGTAAGCCGGGTCAGGAGCGGAGAAGTGCGGAATCCAAAGAACAAGCAAGTTCAGGCAACACAGGACAAGATAGGCAAGGCTCATACAGGAGGCAGCACTGCAGGGAACACAGTGCACATAAACAAGGTTATGCTCAACCAATGTGCCAGAGGGTAGGCTGAGCCTATATAGGAAGAACAGACCAATGAGGAGGAAGCATAATCCCTAGTATGCATGGCTGTGGTTGGCTGATGGAGACAAGGCAGGTGA
Organism: Ascaphus truei; assembly: GCA_036426205.1. Classification (NCBI taxonomy): domain Eukaryota; kingdom Metazoa; phylum Chordata; class Amphibia; order Anura; family Ascaphidae; genus Ascaphus; species Ascaphus truei. The sequence goes on along the minus strand of WSYH01002188.1, from coordinate 3,904 downwards.
ATCCTATTACACAGTGGAACGGAGGAGATTGCGTGCGTGCGCGGGTGCGTGCTGCCCGATGGTGACATCACCGCGCGAGTGAAGGCGGGAGCAGCGGGAACAGCATTTAGTGCCGAGTGAGGTCCGCGCACGCCCCTAGAAGGTACACTGATAATGACTGGTCTGCGAGATGTGCTGCAGGAGGTCTGGGTAAGCTGTGCACTTGTCGGAAGGGGCGCAGATGACAGATCCTTTACAGGATCTATATGAATACATAAGAGATCCAAACTTACACTGTCAGTTATTAGAGCAGCCATTGGGGATTCCCCTCCATTACCTGTACTAGTGTTTTGATCGAGTGTAGAAAATTGTATTTTAGCGTTGTCTGCGAGAAATTCAAGTGGGCGATCACGAGTTGTCTTAAAAATCTAATTGCAATTCAACCTGTCTTTTATTGCCGTACAGTACTTCAAGTGTGTGTAATTGTAATTTGAAGATTAACGTTACAAGTTCATAGTGTATACGAGTTCATAGTGTATACTGTACATGGGAAAGAAGTCCTTTCTGAGGCTCCTTAGCCATACACATGTACCAATCTGTAGAAGATTAAAAATATGGACACACACAACAAAAAGTATTTTTAACAAATTAAATGTTTTATTTGTACGGGATAATAAAGTTAAAATTAATAATACAAAATTACAACATTGCCTCTTCTTCCGAATGTAAAATGTTTATTCCCTTCATGCTTGTATGGAAAATTGGGAACCTTGTTGAAACGCATATGCGGGTCATCACATTTCTGCGCATGCGTGTATGGCAAATTAGAACCTTGTTGGAGCGCATATGCGTGTCATATTTAAGCGTGTGCGTGTCATTATGTTCCTAATTAAATTACTGTACTCTAAGATACAGTGCATTTCTCACGGAATCGCTAGATATCTGCTAGGCAGTAGTGCAGTACTGCTGTTAGTGTATCTAAATAGAAAAAAAATCTTATTTTCTAGATTTATATAGTATTTTGTATATACTGTATTCTGTACAGTATATCAATGACACATTTTTATATATTTAAAGGCCTTTAGAACTTTAGGTATAGTACTACTATAAGTGTCTAGACAGTAAAACCATGAACACACCAAATAGTATATTTAAAGAATGACATTTTTTATTTGCACAGGTTAATAAAGGGAAAAAGAATAATACAAAAATACAATGTTGCCTCTTCTTCAAAATTTACAATCTTGTCTTTTTCTTCTTCAAAATGGTTGGTGTTTCTTGGACATCTGGGTCTGTAAAGAAAAAGACAATATTCTATATTATCAATCGCACAGTACATTATGCAAACCTGATTTTGGGGGGCTTTGGGGAGAAAGGGCATGACATGGAGAACAGTACATTATGACTACATTGTGCCTACACAAGAAAAAAATTATTAAACCATGGCACCAGTACAGTCCATTATTATACAGTACTGTATCTTCTGCTTTTTGGGGGGTTTGAGGAGACAATGCGGTTCCTCCATGGAGAATACGGTGCCTCCAGGTCACCCTCCTTCTCCTGCGTCGTACATACAGGGCAGGGACTCCAAGCAAAGAATAGAGCCCTGCGATGTTCCTCTCAATCTTATCCAGACAAACACCCATGCACCTATCAATATTCTCCATGCACTCCAAAAGATGATCCATATTGCCCTCCATTCTGTCCCTGTATTTCTCTGTTGAGTTGTCAGGGATTTTCGATAGAACTAAAAACATCCAGCATGCGGACGACCGAGCTGGATCTGGTACAAGGAGTGATGGTTTCATCCAGACGAACATCTACGTGGCTGGGTGCTGGAGGAGTTGAGCTGGGAGCTTCGGGACAAACATCGGTGTGGCTGGGTGCTGGAGGAGGTGAGCAGGGGACTTCGGGATGAACATCGGCGTGGCTGGATGCTGGAGGAGTTCCAGACCAGCATCGGTGGACAAAGGGTCAGGGCGGGCAGATGTTTGGGAATCGGTAGCGGTGGGTGATGGCAATGAAAAGTCAATGACGTCTAATTCAGCTTTGGTGGGTGTAGGGGCACTTCTGGGGCCCGTCCAAACAAGTTGATCATCGTTGATTTTGCAATTTTCTTCTTCATAACAAAGGGCCATGGTTCTTTGCCTTTGGAGCCTTCGGAATCTTTTCTTTAGCCACCTTTGGCTTGGAAACAGCTTCCGACTTTTGCTTTCTCATGGTCGGCACAGCAGAAGAAAGCAGGTTCCTGTGTCCGTAGATTTGGGGTTGGTCCATGGAAGCAGATGGAAGAATGCTCAATACAGTATCTGTACAAGAGCTCGTTCAGATAGAGATCAGCGTGTGGGAGGCTATGCAATTTGTGTCACCTTTTATGCTTTGTGTCCCTATTTGAATTTTTTTGCGGGCATGGACACAAGCTGCAGGTGTTAAAAGTGGGCGTATACTTAACCTGTCGAGCGAGGTCCATTACATTATAAATACACCATCACTTCTGTTGATTCAATGCACATAGAATATACATTGAATATACATTCCACTGTGCCTGATTTATTTTCTAAAGCAGCGATGCCGAGGAAAGTTATTTCAAAGGATCTCAGCATGAGAATACAGGATATGTACAAGAGAGGGCACGGAATTTTACAGATCAAACCACTGGTTACTTACTTTGGGCCTCAATTTAGCACAAAGCACTGTCAGCTCTCATGCCCATGGTCATACAAAAAGTGTAAAGCGGAGTCCCTCAGTCACAACAGAGTAAGTATTTTTGTTTTCATTCTGCAATTAATGTTTTAGTTGTATAAGCTTCTTGAATATCAAAATGCAAATTTTTGTTTACTTGTTTTCTTTGCAATTCTTTTATAGCCAAAAAATGACTGTACTACTTTTAGAAGAAAATATAAAATGTTTTTTTTCTTGCTGCTTTTATTACTCTTACGATGTGAGACCCAGTGATTCAGAATGGCGCTATAACACAGTGATAGTGATCTATAACCATAAATAATATGTGGTGAAACTGAAAAAACTCTCAACCTTCCAGGGAATATACACTGATTCCCTCACAAAGCGTAGAAATCCAAGGGGGGGGGGGGGGGAGGAAGGGAGCAGAATCGTCAGGAACACCCAGAAAAAAACATAAACATAAAAAACATAGTGTAATATGTAGATGAATGTAAATCAGAAATCAGGATCAGCTTGGCTCTTGTGGCGTGCCTACTTACAAAAAGTAAGATCAAAACCAGCGTTTGTATGGTTAAAGGTGGAGATGTAATCTCTTATTCTTATTCTGGAGTCGTCACCTCCAGGCCAGGAAGTGACGTCAGACGCCATCCACCGGCACCGGTCAAGGGGGCACCCTCGAGAAGGGGAATTTATCGTGAAGTGGAGGACTTTTTCCATCTGCCGAGCCGTTCTGCTGTTACCCTAAAGAAACCGTTATGTGACTGCGTTCACATGTTTTATTGTGAGTACATATCTTTATGATACAACGATAAAGTCTGTGTTGTTACCTGGTAAAACACTATGCTCTCCTCTTCTCTCTGTATGAATGCGGCTGATGAACTGTGAGGGATAAAGCCCCGGCAGACACACCATCTTGTGCACTTCAGCAATAATTGCTGCAGCCAACGAACCCAAGAATAAGAGATTACATCTCCACCTTTAACCATACAAACGCTGGTTTTGATCTTACTTTTTGATCTCCACCTTTAACCATACAAACGCTGGTTTTGATCTTACTTCTTGTAAGTAGGCACGCCACAAGAGCCAAGCTGATCCTGATTTCTGATTTACATTCATCTACATATTACACTATGTTTTTTATGTTTATGTTTTTTTCTGGGTGTTCCTGACGATTCTGCTCCCTTCCTCCCCCCCTTGGAATCAGATCTGTGTCACATTTTCTGAAAAACCGAAGCTCTGATTA
>WSYH01002187.1:73109-93893 GCA_036426205.1 Ascaphus truei | reverse complement strand
GTGCAGTGCACAGTCTGTGCTGTTACTGTATGCATGCTCTGTCCTGTCACTGCATTATCTGTCCTTTGTGCAGTGCACAGTCTGTGCTGTTACTGTATGCATGCTCTGTCCTGTCACTGCATTATCTGTCCTTTGTGCAGTGCACAGTCTGTGCTGATACTGTATGAATGCTCCGTCCTGTCACTGCATTATCTGTCCTTTGTGCAGTGCACAGTCTGTGCTGTTACTGTATGCATGCTCCATCCTGTCACTGCATTATCTGTCCTTTGTGCAGTGCACAGTCTGTGCTGTTATTGTATGCATGCTCCATCCTGTCACTGCATTATCTGTCCTTTGTGCAGTGCACAGTCTGTGCTGTTACTGTATGCATGCTCTTTCCTGTCACTGCATTATCTGTCCTTTGTGCAGTGCACAGTCTGTTCTGTTACTGTATGCATGCTCCATCCTGTCACTGCATTATCTGTCCTTTGTGCAGTGCACAGTCTGTTCTATTATTGTATGCATGCTCCATCCTGTCACTGCATTATCTGTCCTTTGTGCAGTGCACAGTCTGTGCTATTATTGTATGCATGCTCTGTCCTGTCACTGCATTATCTGTCCTTTGTGCAGTGCACAGTCTGTGCTGTTACTGTATGCATGCCCCTTCCTGTCACTGCATTATCTGTCCTTTGTGCAGTGCACAGTCTGTTCTGTGCTGTCAATGTATGCATGCTCTGTCCTGTCACTGCATTATCTGTCCTTTGTGCAGTGCACAGTCTGTGCTTTTACTGTATGCATGCTCCGTCCTGTCACTGCATTATCTGTCCTTTGTGCAGTGCACAGTCTGTGCTGTTACTGTATGCATGCTCCATCCTGTCACTGCATTATCTGTCCTTTGTGCAGTGCACAGTCTGTGCTATTACTGTATGTATGCTCCGTCCTGTCACTGCATTATCTGTCCTTTGTGCAGTGCACAGTCTGTTCTGTGCTGTCATTGTATGCATGCTCTGTCCTGTCACTGCATTATCTGTCCTTTGTGCAGTGCACAGTCTGTGCTTTTACTGTATGCATGCTCCGTCCTGTCACTGCATTATCTGTCCTTTGTGCAGTGCACAGTCTGTTCTGTGCTGTCATTGTATGCATGCTCCGTCCTGTCACTGCATTATCTGTCCTTTGTGCAGTGCACAGGCTGTTCTGTTATTGTATGCATGCTCCGTCCTGTCACTGCATTATCTGTCCTTTGTGCAGTGCACAGTCTGTGCTGTTACTGTATGCATGCTAAGTCCTGTCACTGCATTATCTGTCCTTTGTGAAGTGCACAGTCTGTGCTGTTATTGTATGCATGCTCCGTCCTGTCACTGCATTATCTGTCCTTTGTGCAGTGCACAGTCTGTTCTGTTACTGTATGCATGCTCCGTCCTGTCACTGCATTATCTGTCCTTTGTGCAGTGCACAGTCTGTTCTGTGCTGTTACTGTATGCATGCTCTGTCCTGTCACTGCATTATCTGTCCTTTGTGCAGTGCAATCTGTTCTGTGCTGTCATTGTATGCATGCTCCGTCCTGTCACTGCATTATCTGTCCTTTGTGCAGTGCACAGTCTGTGCTGTTACTGTATGCATGCTCCGTCCTGTCACTGCATTATCTGTCCTTTGTGCAGTGCACAGTCTGTGCTGTTACTGTATGCATGCTCTGTCCTGTGCAAACTCACCTGTCAGATTGTGTGTCGGGTCTTCTAAAGGGAACGGTTTAGAGCTGGTATCATTGGGCTTCCCCTTCATCCTAAAACAGAAAGAGCCCAAAATGTTGAACCGCTTACACTCTGATGGAGGTGACACTGTGACACGGTGCAGAGAGGTGACACTGTCACACATTGCAGAGGTGACGATGACTGGAGATGGACATATTTTGCGTGGATTTAATCCGTTTTGGATCGACCAGTTCGTTTGGCCCATGGATTTCCGTGGCTCAGTCTCAAAAGCGCAATCGGCATCTTCCGGATTAAATTGTTCGGTCACTGAATAATCAGCATGACGGAATAATAATTTGAACCAAAAACCGGGATCCAGGATCAGCCGATGAGGAAGAGGTGCCAAGGAGCAGCATAAATAGTGGTGCCAGGAGACACAGAGAGAGGGACTTGTTTAATACAGATAAATGTAAGGTGTTGCATTTGGGAAGCAAGAATAAACAGGCGACTTACACATTAAATTGGGGGAATCCTTGATTCAGAAGGATTTAGGAGTGCTTGTAGACACCAGGCTTATCAATAGTGCCCAAAGTCATGCAGTAGCTGCAAAGGCAAACAAGATCTAATCTTGCATTAAACGGGCAATGTATGGAAGGGAAGTAAACATAATTATGCCCCTTTACAAAGCACTAGTAAGACCACACCTTGAATATGGAGTACAATTTTGGGCACCAATCCTCAGAAAATACATTATGGAACTAGAGAGAGTGCAGAGAAGAGCCACCAAATTAATAAAGGGGATGGACATTCTAACTTATGAGGAGAGGCCAGCTAAATTAGATTTATTTACATTAGAAAAGAGGCGTCTAAAAGGGGATATGATAACTATATACAAATATATTCAGGGACAATACAAGGAGCTTTCAAAAGAACTATTCATCCCACGGGCAGTACAAAGGACTCTGGGGCCATCCCTTAAGGTTGGAGGAAAGGAAATTTCACCAGCAACAAAGGAAAGGGTTCTTTATAGTAAGCAGGTGCGTTCATCAAGGTCTGCATCTTTCCTTCCTGCATTAAACTGATGTCCATTCTGCGTTGCACTGGATCTTTCTGATTTTTTTCCCAAGTTTGGTTGCCGGCTGCCTGGGGCATATACTGTATATATACACAAGGTCCGGTTATTACATAGTAACACCCGGGAAAGAATCCCTGGTAAAGCACTCTTGGGTTGGACAATGTATAATCCAAACAAATATCCTATTCATATGCAAAGAATGAAAAAATAATAATATTTTAATCACATAATAAATTTACCAGTTTGGTGCAAGGCATAAAATAAAGTGTAATTAAAACCCTGGTGGTAGATAAGGCGCATGCACAATTAGTTACTGTCTCCTCCTAAGCCAAACAACTGATTATTATACTCCGAAGAGGTTAATGCTCTTGTTAGATACTTATTCAAGGAAATAGGATAGCCTATTTTTAAATCACATATATTTCCCTTTCAACAAGGGTATAAACATAGATACATGTCATATATTAGTCACATTATTGTATCCACTGTTATAAGACATCCCGTAATGGGTATTCCCACCAATCAGAAAGATTTACCATAAACTCAGTGAGTTGCAACGGGTGGATAACAGTATACAATAAATCCATACCTGCAACCATACAGGGGGTCCCTAGTATAAAGGGGTGTGCCCAGATACATGCTCAGGTACCCGGAACCTAGTATAGGGGTACAGAAGATGCTCCAGCTATATGATAAAGCTGAGAGTGATTTATTATGTGTAAAAAGTGTAAAATGTATTTCTTGAGTGTGGCAAGAATGAGGCGAGTGAGTGTAGGCGATATATACTCTCACTCCATCCCTGACACCAGAACAGGGAATTACACATTTTATCACACAACATACAGGACACAGTGTATTTTATTAAAGCGTTATATTTAATAGGTATATGTACTGATAACTTGTGAATGAACTGTGGGATTTCCAAGTCATGGATTCCGGCCAGCTCAGGTGGCTACCAAGCTTGGTGCCTCTGGGTCTGTGCGGAGTCCGGACTTGAAAGCCTCATGGATGCCAAGGAGGGAGGGTTACTGCAGTTCTGCTTGGGTACCCGCATCCTGGACTAACACAGGGCTATCCGGCCACCATTTGCCAGAGCTCAGACTCTATGGAGCCTGGTCAACGGGTGGGCTCAGTATGCAAAGAGGCAGAGGGGCCAGGTTGGCGCTTGCCCCTTTGCAGAATGAAAAAAAGTACCCACCCGGCTTTACAATACCTGCAAATCGGTGATTGGCTGCAGGAGAATTCCCACGCTCTGATTGGCTGTAGAGGTTTGTGAATGCGACACTGAAACCCATAAGGAGCCTTGCAGCCAATCATGAGCGCAGATTCCAAGCGCCAAACCATCATCCGCAAATTCAAAGATGCTCTGTACTGAATAGACGCGAGCCGGCTTCAAAGATTTTGAGTTTGAACATTTTCTAAGTCCCGCTGTTTGAGAACGTAGCGGTCGCGTCTGGCCTTGCGCCGTAATCAGTTCCAGGACTTTCATGAGAACCTCTCGGTCATTGGAAAGGGCTCCTACAGAGGTCATTTTGGTGAATTTTGTTTAAAAGTCAAGTTTATTCGTTAGCCCCGTTCCCAGTAAGTGTGTTAACCGTGTAAATTGTGTTACATTGTGTGTATGTCTTTTCCAGAAATAAATTACAATTTATTTTACCTAATTGCTTTGCTCAATCAATGATCCCAGTATAAAATGTGTTAATAAAACTGGTCTCCTGTGACAAGGGGTAACCAGTATCACATGGGTAAGTAGGCTGGATTATCATGTGTAGAGCTTCTCCTTTCTAGCATTGACAGCGACAGCTCACAGATAGTATACACACATTGTAACCGATATACAACCCGTGCATCCGTATGTGTGAGTACACAGGTGCAGCTTTCCCCACCACCGACGTCACCAAAATGACATCATCTAAAACCGACGACGAGCAAGCGTTTCACGTATATGCTGCGCTTCTTCAGGGTAGGAGGAGTGCTACTCAGGCCTACAATATAAATCCTCAGCTGCAAACAATGTGCAGAGAGGAGTACTTGCGGGTGGAGGAGTTACTAAAGTATGAATTTTACAGAGCAACCAACACCAAAGGTATAGAGAAGATACTACAGTAAGTTGCAAGAGGTGCATTTACTTAGAGTCTAGTGTGCACAATTCGGAGCGCCTGTGATCCTGTCAGATCTATAGGGGATCTCTGGGAGATCGTAGTATGTGTACAGGGACTGCTGTGGTTTGTTAGAGTCAGTTAATTAACCCCTTATACTGGGTTAATTAACCCCTTATACTGAAGCTCCGGACACATTAAATATAGCTCGATTTATCCATGCATGCCCTCTTTAGACAGAAACAGCCTCACTACGATAATGCCCTGTGCAGTGAGATTATACTGACTGCGACAAAGGTATAGGAGAAGCCATCTGTGGCAAAAGCGAAGTACCCATAGCTATCAGTTTAAGCATGACGCCCTAGTATCAGTATCCCTCTGTAACCGGGACAGTGCAGACATCGGCTGGCCAAATTTAAGCTGAAGCAGAGTCAGCAGGACCTGCGGAGGAGCAGCCATGGTGAGCGGTCAGAATTAGCTACAATACAATATTTCATATATACAGTATATATATCTCTCCTCATTGCCCTGATAAAGCGGTTAAGCGAAACGTACGTCGGCGTGTTGCGATGTCCATAGTTGATGACGTCTTTGGGAAGAGTGAATACTAACATGGCAGGTACTGCCACTATCCTCCTGCCCCGAATAAGATGCGCTTACAAACCCTTCTATTTATAAAGTGTTTGCTTTTAAATATCTGATTCTTTTCTAAGCTGTGAGGTTAGCGGCCGATAGATATCAATATATTCACAGGGAGACACACCACTATGTACTGTATGTGCAGTACACAGACACGCCAGTAAATAGACATGTCAGTATGTACAGTATGCAGACACACCAGTATATATGTACAGTATAAAGGCATGCCTGTATACAGTATAGACATATCAGTATGTATGTACAGTATACAGACATGCCAGTATGTATGTACAGTATACAAACATGCCAGTATGTATGTACAGTATACAAAAATGCCAGTATGTATGTGCAGTATACAGACACGCAAGTATAAAGACATGTCAGTATGTACATTACACAGACACCAGAATATAGACATGTCAGTATGTACAGTATATAGATGCGCCAGGATGTATGTACAGTATACAGACACACCAATATATAAACGTCAATATGTATGTACTGTACAGTTTACAGAAGATATGTGAGTATGTGCAGTATACAAACACACCAGTATATAAACATGTCAGTATGTATGTACACTATACAGACACACCGTATACATGTACACAATCATAGCAGGTACACACAAATGTACACATATATATACACACACCTTACACTCACAGAATCGCATGTACACATAGCAGACACACACACATACACACACAAAGACACACAAACACACAGAGTACCCTCACAGAATAGCAAACACACAAATAGATGTTACACACAAACACACACAAAACTGTATAGCCTCTCACTATGTTCCAGCAATGTGACACACACAGAAAGTACTCACATTGGGTACGAGAGTCCGAGAGACAGGAGACTAAAGAGAACGCAGGTTGTGAGAGAGCCCCTCATACTGACAGAGCAGGGACAGCTACCGCAGAGCGTCTGAGAGTGCAGGTGTGTGGGGGTGTGAGAGGGTCACACTACTCCTTCGCAGAGTGTCTGAGAGTGCAGGTGTGTGGGGGTGTGAGAGGGTCACACTACTCCTCCTTCAGCTCTGAGATAGAATTTATACTCAGGCCATGAAAATAAACAAACATCCCAGAAACCCATTGCACAATGCTATCCAGAGTTACACAACCCACATCCCATCACTGCCCTGTGATAACACAGATACACACACACGCACTAATCCAGAGTTACACAACTTAATTCCCACCACTGCCCTGTGATAACACAGATACACACGCATGCACTAATCCAGGGTTACACAACTCACATCCCATCACTGCCCTGTGATAACACAGATACACACACACACACACACACACACACACACACACACAGCACACGAGCACGGACACACTACACAACACACACAGCACCACACACACACAGCACAGTCCCACACACAGCGCGACACACAATGTCTATGCCGAGTTACAAAACAACACTCATCTTCGCCATCACTGCTCTGCCACATGTGGCGAACATAACAACACACACACGAGGCGGCTGCTGGTCGGACACACACACACAACACACACACCCCACACACACAAGAGCACACACACACAGCACACACCACACACACACACAGCACGCACAGATCACACACCAACACCACACACAACACAGGCAACACACCACACACACACTAACTAATAAAGTTTATACAGGGAGCAACGTCACTTCGCCATCCTTGCTGCGCTTGGTGATAACACCGCATGACATGCACACGTCTGTTGTGATTGCTGTTCACCACCTGCAAATATAAATCCAAACTCACTTCCCTGTGATAACAGGGGAGAGGAGGGACAACATATACACCACACGCGATGGGCGCCATCCAGAGTTTGACACAAGGGGGAGCGCAAGGGTTCCCATCAGCTTGTCCTCTATAACACTACACACGGACACACATCTGATTCATATGGTGACACAACCTACCTTCCGGGGCTCGACTGTGCCGGAATGGTTTATACACACACACAAACACACACATAATCCACAGTTACACAACTCCCTTCCAATCACTGACCTGATTGATAACCCTACACACACACACACAATCTTATCCCGCGTTTCACAAAGCAATTCCCATAATTGTGTCATGATAACCAACACTCACATCTTATCCAGAGTTACACAACTCCCTCCCATCACTACCCTGTGATAACATACACAATATCACAACGCATTAGTAACACAAAGGTGCAGACTCTATAGGTCCCAAATCAGTGACATTTAGAGAGTCTTGGCGTAAAGGTAATGATATTTTTTCTTCTGTATCTGTCACTGGAGCGGGTAACCAGGCTAATAAGAAGGTCAGGCCCGTTTTGGTTACCCCTGTTCCATGTATAAAGGTCCAAGGAGTTAGCTCTTGGGCCCAGTACCAACTGTCTCACTCCCAATGTACTGTACGTGTCTGTAAAAAAGCATTTTGTTTTCTTTCCGGGCGTGCCACGAGAAGGGATTGCTTGTGGGTGAGATTAAGGGGGGGGGGGGGGGTTTTGCGGGGGTGTTGCAGAGGAGGCAGCGTTGACAGAAAGTGCATTCTCTAGGAGTGTGGGTCCGGATGTTTGTCGGTTCCCACCATAATGACCCGGGAATCATGCCTGAGTCTCGGATACATGTAGGCACTTGTCCTGGCAATAGTCTCCCCTTGAAATGCTAGCACCAGTCACTCACTATGGGTACCCTGCTTCAGCACAGCCCAAATGAGAATAGCACAGGGTTAAAACATCTATCTCTGTAGCGGTGGGGAATCTCTAGTATTAAGGGGTGGTACCCCAGCTAGTGCCAGATGGTAACCCCCCCACCAGTAATGGTTTGTGGGATGCCCCAACCATATATAAGGTTGATGGGAAGGGGTGGGGGAGGGGGGAACTTGCAGAGTCCAAACTGAGTCGAAGGGAGTTGTGGGCAATAGAAATAGATAGTAACTGTTTACCTTTTCTGTCCCCCAAGACTCAGAGTGTATAAAAATATACTTTAATAATGTAACCATGCTTTTTGACACTTGAACCCATGTCCAAGACAGGTGTGCCGAGCTAAACCATAGGATGCCGGTAGAGCTGCTGGACATCGAGTTTCAAGCGGGAGAAAGATGCCAGAGGTTAGAACGCGTTTGGGTCTAGCGGAGAGGCTGTTCAAAGGTCCGAGATCAATGCAGCCTTCGGGATGCCACTTGTTCTGCCATACCTGGTGGAGCCTGCCCAGCGGGTGGCATGAGATAGCCAGGGAGAGAGGTGGCAGGCTTGCGCTATCTCTTGGCTATATTCGGATTTCCAGTTGACCCCGGCTTTTCTAGCCCGGCCTGGCTCTGATTGGTTGCCATGGAAGTTCCCGACGTGTTGATTGCTGTTCAGTTTTGGAATAGTAGAAACTGAAATACAATAAGACACATCGTGAGTTTAACCAGATTCGAGTCACCGGTACGAGTGTGGGCGGCATTTCAAATTACTTCTGTTGAATAGCAGAGAAACGCGCTTCCCATTTTGAGCCCGAAAAGCCGAAAATCTGCCCGCCAGAGCTAAGCCCACGCTTTTTGGGACCAAGATTTCAGAAATGAACGTAGCGGACGTGCTGGGATTTTATGCCGATTTTGAGTTTCCAGGAGATTTGGAGTAACTTGCGTCGGGGGTGGTGGGACGCAAGTTTTCATCAACGAGAGGGAGCGGTGGCTATGGAATTTTATGCCAAACAGGGCTACACGCACTGGTGGATATTCCTCACGAACGTATAGGAGATGAATTAATTCCCATATGTGAACAGAGCAGAGGACACAGATAGTGGGAATAGATTGTTTTATAGTATAAGTTGCAGAGGTGCTGCATGTGTGACCACCCAGGCCTGAAAATGGAAGAGGATCTTGTCACTTTTTCCTTGAATAGCACTCTGGTTGGCCGCCCTCAGGATCGCTACCCAGGCAGAGACCAGGAACTCAGTCCAGGATCCTCAGAATCCACACAGCTCGGGGCTCCAAAGGGTCTGCCCAGCATGGACGGATTTATAGAATCCAATCCCACAGATTCTAGGATCCATTGGCGGATTCAGCGATCCTTGGCGGATTCACGATCCATTGGCGATTCGCGCCCATTTGGCGGACTCAGCGATCCATTGGCGATTCAGCGATCCATTGGCGGATTCAGCGAACCATTGGCGGATTAAAAAAAATCCACCAACTGATTGTTGAATCCACGCCTTGAATTCCAGAAATCCACCCCACAGGCTGTATCCGATTGGCGTTTTCTGATGAATCTGCGTGGATTAAAATTGACCAAATCCGTTTTGCGGATTTTATACAAAAAATTTATTTTGTGAGGAAATCCACAACATAGGGACGGAACGATTTGGGCAATTCGTCCCGTCTCTAGCACCTACAGCACCTATCGCACCTACACTAAATGCAAACTATTTGTTTATCGCAAGGTGACAGAAGTTCAGGCAAGCATGAAAAATCTCCCGCAAAATTAAGATTAGTGACATCTAAAAAAAATAGTAATAAGTCTAGATATAATAATATAAATAATAATCAATAATATAATATAGTAATAGTAATAATATAAGATAATCATACAATATATACTAAGACTACTACTACTACAACCCACCACTAGAGTGTTGTGTTACAAACATTTGCTTTGAAATTGGGTTTATTGTTTTCTGATTTAATTTCACTTGATATATTTTGGTGTGGGAACTGTAGGGGAACATACTGTGTGTTTTTTATGAGTTTGGGATTTATTTTGGTGTTTAAAAAACCGTTTTTGTTTTCACCCCAGGGGCTGCAAGCGATTCAACCCCACATGCTGTACTTTGTTGGGCTGGTAAACTGCAGCTTCAACCCCATCTCCCCTCCCTCCCTGCCCCCTCTCCCCCCCCCACTGCCCTCTCTCCCCCCCCCCACTTCCCCTCTTCCCCCCCACCACTTCCTCTCCCCCCCCCCCCCGCCCACCCCTCCCTCTCCCCCCCCATCCACTCGGCCCGTCTCCGCTCCCCCCCCACCCCTGCTCTGTCCCCCCCCCCTCCCTTTCCCCTCTCCCCAGTCCCTCCCCGTGTCCCCTCCCCCCCCCCCACTTCCCTCTCCCCCCCCACGCCTTCCCTTCTCCCTCCCCCCCCCCCCTCCCCCCCATCCTCTCCCCCCCCCCACTCCCTCTCTCCCCCCCCCACTGGGCCCTCTCCCCTCTCCTGCCCCCCCCCCCCTCTCCACGCCCCCCCCTCTCCCTCCTCCCCCTCTCCCCCCCCCGACCGCGCCCCCCTTCCCCTTTCCCCCCCCTTCCCCTGCTCTCCCCCCCCCTTCCCCCTCGTCCCCCACCCCTCAACCACTGCCCCTCTCCCCCACCCCCTCACCACTGCCCCTCTCCCCCCAACCCCCACCACTGCCCCTCTCCCCCACCCCCCACCACTGCCCCTCTCCCCTCCCACCCCCCCACCACTTCGCCCCCTCTCCCCCACCACTCTGCCCCTCTCCCCCACCCCTCACCCACACTGCCCCTCTCCCCCAACCCCCACCCACTGCCCCCCCCCACCCCCACCACTGCCCCTCTCCCCCCCCCCCCCCACCACTGCCCCTCTCCCCCCCCACTGCCCCTCTCCCCCAGCACTGCCCCACCCCCTCACCACTGCCCCTCTCCCGCACCCCCCCACCAATGCCCCTCTCCCCCACCCTCCCCCACCACTGCCAACCTTCCCCCAAACCCCTCCCCCCCACACTGCCTCCTCCCCCACCGACTGCCCCCCTCCCCCACCACTGCCCCTCTCCCCCACCACTGCCCCTATCCACAACCGGCCCTCCCCCACCACTGGTTGTTTGGTTTTCTTCTTCTTCTCTTTTTTTTTCTCCCTTTATTCTTATTCCTTGGTTGTCTCCTTTCTTTGTTTTTTAACGCGGGTAAATTTTTGGCTATCTTGTGTTTGCTTCCACTGCTGTGGCTTTACATGGGTTTTGGGCCTTCTTTGGTTTCTGCTTATAGGCTTCTTCCCTGCCTCTTCCTGGGTGGCTTGGTGACGTGGCTTATTTAGCCTGGAGTTGTCAGCCGATGTGTTTGTATCGGTGGTTCTAGGGCTTGTGGGGTTCTTCATTTCCTCGTGATTGCGTTAGTGGGGGGTGGGCGGGGTTTTGAGTGGTCGGGGTCCGTTGTGACAGGGATTGTAATTTTCCGTGGGTAGTGGTTCACATTGCTGTCGGATAGGGTTGTTGGGGGCCCTTTTCCTTCGGGTGATCAGAAGCACCTAGAGGTTGTCTGCCCGGTTTTCATTTTTTGCCATGGTGGGCGGGGGATTGGGGGGGTACTGTGGCGTTTTCTGTTATCTGTTGTTCTACATCCTGGAGGAGAATTGCTGGGAGGACTGGGGGTGTCGTGTTCTATGCTTGTTGGTTTCCACTATGGGTATGATTTCCGTTGGAATTGTTTGTGATAGAGAGGTTTTGTACGGGGAGTTCGGCTTGGGAATGGATGCCCTTAGGAACCTGATGTGTGCTGGGGTGAATCCCCTTAAGTTGGGAGGCCTTTTACATTTCCCTTTAGGCGTTCTGTTATGGATACTTTTTTTACTCACTTTTATTTAAAGGTTTGAGTGTGATTTGGTAGCTCTGGTGGCCTTTTAAAGCTTGTAATATTTGGGGGTTTGTTGCAGGTTCCTTTGCTTGGGAGATATGAATTCATAAGGGAGGAAAGGTCAAAAACGCACAAGCGTTTTCTAAAAGCGACTATTTTCCCTCCCTTTGCAGAGAGTAGTTAATCTTGTCGTCATTAAAGGGACAGCTCCTCTCTGCACACTCTCTCCCTGGAGCACCACGACACTCCTCCCCTGACCTAGAGGCTTTTCAATATCATGCCTAAGGGGAGGAGGGATAGTAGGGCAACGGGGGCTACACCCGGGCACCGGACCCCAAGACCTAAGGTACCTAAAGTCCCTAGGAGCACCAACTATGGCCACAGCCCTCAAACTGGTACATCCAGTGCCCTGGCTGCACCTCCCCCAGCTCCTGCTGCTAGCTTAACCCCTGCAGCCCCAGCTCCATCGTGGGCGCAGGTGGCAGCTGCAGGCATTAACCCCAGCAACAACAACGCTGGGGTCACGCCATGTCTAAGCAGGAAGCATGGTGTGAGGTGCCCAATATCCCCTAGCCAGGGCATGGAGGCTTATGTGAGGGCTGTGGCGGATGTAGTTGGTCCCTCTGCAGTGGTGGCAGCCAGCAAGATGTACGGGAGGGGCGTTTTCTTCCTCCATACGCTGGCTGCCACCCACACCCTGGTGCAGAGGGGCATTGCACTAGGGGGACCTACATCCCCATTGAGCCCATGGAAGGGTTGGGCACTAGGATAATTCTTTCGAATGTGCCCCCCTTCCTCCCAGACAGCCTCATGCGCCAACACCTGCAAGCCCCGGGAGATATTAAGTCTCCTATAACAAAAATGCCGCTGGGCTGCAGGGACAGGTCGCTGAGGCACGTGCTCTCCTTCAGGCAGCAGGTACAACTGCTGCTGCCAGGGAGCACAGAGTCTGCGGAGGGGTCCTTTGGGGTGCCCTACGAAGGCATCATGTACACGGTGTACTATGGCACGGAGGAGGTTAGGTGCTATTTGTGCAAGGAGCTGGGGCACGCTTGCAGGAGTTGCCCCAAAGTGAACAAAAGACCTATCCCAGTTCCTGCACCTACTCCTCCCTCTGCCAGGACACCCTGTATCGCTGTGCCCACCACAGCAGGGCCCTCGAGGGCTCAGGTCCCCCCTAGGGCCGTAGGAGATGTCGCTGCCCCATCTCGGACAGTGACGTCTGCACCTCTAACCAAAAAGCAGAGGGAGAAGAAAAATGCCACCCTGGTACAGCCACCCTCTGTTGTTGCTGTCTCCCCCCAAGAACACCCTACCCCCAATGTAAGCACCATGCAGGGTGCGGGGGATCGGGAGGAAACTCCTGCTGGGGAGGCAGTGGCACCCTCTCCTGGAGAATCAATCACCAGGAAGAAGAAGTTTAAAACTGACAAGAGGGTTGTTGAGGACGAGGAGGGTGAACCGTACTACGTTCACCCTCTGAAGACTCCTAAGCGGAACATAGCATCAGTTCCGCACAGGGTGGTCTCGTCCGGACCACTGGTTAGGATCAGCCAGCGTGGGCCGGATCCCACTTCAGATCCCACGAAAATACAGCCTCACCCCCTTGGAGATCTGGAGGAAGTGAGAGGAAAAGGGGAGGTACCCGGCGTCTCATGGGTGGAAGGCCAGAGTGCTCAACAGCATGGACATAGACGTTGGGGAGCCTTCCAATACCCCCCTCAGTTGGAAGGTAGTCCCCGGGGACTTGTGGATCTACCACACCGGATGCAGCTGTCTTCGGGGACTTGGGGGTCGGCCAGGATCCCCCTCCGGCTGTGCTGCCTTCGGGTAGCTCACCTGGAGCTACGCCCCAGCTCATGTCACCGGAGGTGGGGATGAACTGGGGCTGACCCTCATGGAGGACTCTGGGAGTGGGATTAAGAGGGTGGTTGGGGGTGTGGGGGATGGAGCGGGGGAGGCGGATATGGGTGGGGGTGTTTTGGCGAGTGCTCCAAATTACATTGGGGAGGCGTCTGATGTAGGCCCTCTTTGTGGGGAGTCTTCGTTGGGCTCTCTACTGGAGGCGCCTGCTGGGTTGGACCCTCCCCATGGGGTTCTCGCTGAGGAGTAGCCTCCCACAATTGCTGCAGGCCCCTGTGACATCTCATCTGCCCAGGTGGCGGTGGAGGAAGCGGTGAAGGCACTGCGTGCCTCTGTGGCCCCCAAGGTCACTCAGGGGGCCACTGCCTCCACCCAACCACCACCAGCTGCCCCTGAGCTTTCCACCCCAGGGTCAAATGTAGAGGGTACAGTGGACCCCCCGTGAAAACACCAAAGAGGGAGCCCACTCTAAGGCTGAGAAAATTAACCCCCGCAGGGAAGGGCGGGGGTTTTGAGATCATCAGCCAAGAGGAGCCCGGGGAGTTGGGGCTCAGTGAGAAGGAGTCCTCTGGCACAGCGGAGTCGGTGGACTCCTTGACCCCTGTTATCCCTTCCCAGGAACTAGCTGAGTTCCTGGAAAGTACCCTCTACGGGCAAAGAAACATGAAGGTGCAATTGGCCCTCGAGAGGTGGAAGGATGCCTCACTCATGGCAAGCCGGGCAAAATCTCGGTCATTACCATATTCGCGCCCGGAAGTTTTAACCACTGTTGCGAGCCACATGGCTCTCCGCGATTCAGCACCCTGAGCACCAGTGGGAAGTCACAAGGTAAACTCCTGACTGACCACTGGCTTTGAGCCACGGTACGCTTCTGGCTGTAGGGATGGGTTTCGCAGGTTCCAGGTACTCTCCTTTTTACAGAAGGGAGGGTATTCTGTGAGTTTCCTGCAATAAACCCATACCACTCCAGAGGCCGAAGCCAGCTGGCATCTGGAGTGGCAAGGCAGGGTCTTCTTCAGCCACCTCACTTCGTCATATTGTGGGGTGGTGACCCTGTTCTCAGAGTCCTTTCAGCCAGAGCTGCTGCTTGCCAAAGCTGTTGTTCCAGGCCGTCTGTTGCATCTCAGGGTCCGGCACGAGGACTACACGTTCAATTTCTTTGAGAATGCAGTTCTTAGTCAGACTGTCTGAATACCTGGAGACAGTCGACGCAGACGAGTACGTTGTGCTCGGGGGTGACTTCAACTTCCCCCTCGAGGCTCTGGATCGGAATGGTCCGGACCCCCACCTGTACTCTGCGTCGACCCTGCGGGAGATCATCACCCGCAACTCCTTGGTAGACGTCTGGAGACAACAACATCCCGGGGCATCCACTGAGTTCACCCATGTTAGGGTGTATATGGGTGAACGGATGTCCTGGTCCCGGATTGACAGGCTGTATATATCCAACCACAGCCTGTCGCGAGCCCAGTCCAGTGCCATTAGGCTGGCACCATTTTCAGACCACAATTGTGCATCCGTGACGGTGGCGCTACTACCAGCAGCACCATCGGCCGCCTATTGGCACTTCAACAATACGTTGTTGGAGGACAAGGGGTTCGTGACGTCGGTCCGGGACTTTTGGACGGCCGGGAGAGGTTGCAGGTCGGATTTTGCCACGTTAGAGCAGTGGTGGGACGTGGGCAAGGTTCGTCTGCGCCTTGTTTGTCAGGAGCACGCCAAAGGTGCTAGCAGACAGCGCGATGCTGAGATCGACGCCCTTAGGGGGGAGGTGCTCGATCTCGAGGAGCGGCTGTCTGTGGCAGGGGACCAATACCTGCAGAGTGCGTACGTGGAGAGGAAGAACGCTCTCCGAGACTTGGAAGATCGGAGAGCTCGGGGGGCATATGTGCGATCCCGCATCCACTTCCTTCGGGAGATGTGTAGCGGGTCGCGCCTCTTCTACGCACTGTAGAAAAAGAGGAGAAACCGTAAACATGTCACCTGCTGGCTGGCAGAGGACGGTACCCCTCTGATGGACCCGGAGAGCATCCGGGACAGAGCCCGGAGGTTCTACGTAGACCTTTTCTCTCCGGGGTCCATCCAGCCAAACTCATGCAGTGTCTTATGGGAGGGGCTTCCCACAGTCAGCGAGGGTGGAAGGGAGCGGCTTGAGTTACCATTGACTCTGGCCGAGCTCTCTGAAGCCCTCAGTCTCATGTCCCACGGAAAAGCGCCGGGACTAGACGGGCTGACTGTGGAGTTCTTCCAGTTTTTCTGGGAGATGCTGGGACCTGATTTCACCGAGGTCCTGGCCGAAGCACTGGAGACCGGTGAGATGCCCCTTTCGCGTCGGCGGGCAGTACTGTCTCTGCTGCCGAAGAAGTGGGATCTCCGCCAGATCTCTAAATGGCGACCGGTCTGACTGCCCAGCACGGACTATAAGATCGTAGCCAAAGCGCTCTCGCTGATGCTCAAGTCCATGCTGGCAGAGGTGATTCCCCCTGACCAGTCCTATACTATCCCAGGCCGGAGCATTCATGACAATATTTTTCTGGTCCGGGACCTGCTACACCACGCGCAGAGGACTGGTCTGTCACTCGCCTTCCTGTTCTCAGATCAGGAGAAGGCGTTTGACAGGGTGGATCACCGTTACCTCATACAGACCCTGCAGGCATTTGGCTTTGGCCCACAATTTGTGGGCCTTCTCCAGATGCTGTATGCCTCTGCAGGGTGTCTGGTGAAGATTAATTGGTCCCTGACCACCTTTGGCTTTTGGTCGGGGAGTACGTCAAGGATGCCCCCTGTCCGGGCAACTGTACGTGCTGGCCATCGAGCCCTTCCTCTGCCTACTGAGGAGGAGGCTCACCGGTCTGGTGCTGTGGGAGCTCGACATGCGGGTAGTCCTGTCGACCTATGCTGATGACATGCTCCTCGTGGCCCAGGACCTAGTTGATCTGGAGCAGGCACAATCGTGCCAAGAGGTCTACTCCGCGGCCTCTTCAGCTCGGATCAACTGGTCCAAGTGCTCCGGACTTTTGGTGGGTCCCTTACAGGTAGACTCCTTGCCCCCCACGTTTCGTAATGTTTCGTGGGGGAGTGATACTCTTAAGTATCTGGGAGTCTACCTGTCTGCTGCGGAGAACCCGGCCACAGAAAACTTCAATAATCTTGAAGAACGAGTCATCGCTCGTCTGGGGTCGTGGGCTTATCTGTCGAAAATGCTTTCCCTCAGGGGAAGGACTCTGGTGAACAACCAGCTGGTGGCCAGTCAGCTGTGGCACCGGCTGATAGCCATGGTTCCAACCCCTGAATTTGTTAGCAAGATCCAGAGGAAGTTACTGGACTTTCTCTGGATGGGGAAGCATTGGGTCTCTGAGGGTGTTGCGTGCCTCCCTCTGAAAGAGGGCGGACAGGGAGTGGTGTGTGTCCACTCCCAGATACACACTTTCTGCCTCCAATATCTGCAGTGATACCTATTCGCAGATCCGTCTCCGCAGTGGTGCCAGCTGGCGACCAGTTTCTTTCGCCAGCTGCGCAATATGGGGTATGACCGGCAACTGTTTATCATCAGGCCCGAGGGGTTAGGTAGAGACTTCTCGGTGCTGCCGGGACTTACTAAGGGCCTGGAGCCACATCTCCGCGACCAGGAAAGGACAGGCGACGGTGGGGGTTAGTTTCCTCGCCGAGCCCCTGCTGTATAATCCAGCAGTGAGGGCTCAGATGTTTGATTCACCCTATATCTGCCGCCAACTAATCCTGGCGTGGGTGCCCAGAGTCGGGGATCTCCTGGACTACGAACGACGGGACTGGATAGGGGCAGAGGTGCTCACGCACCGTATGGGTCTGCCTACCGCCCGTGTCCCTCGTCGTCTAATCCAGGAGATTAAAGATGCCATCCACCCCGACTCACGCACCTTCATCGAGGGGGTATTGCAGACCGGAGAGCCCTGCCCACCTATCACCCCCAGCCCTCCGGATCTTTGCGTGGAACCAAAGCCACGGCAACCCCCTCAGGCTCCTCTCTCCCCCAACCTCAGCAGGTTGGGGGACATGTCCCCGGCATGTTTCCGCGGCATGCAGAGGAAAGGCCTGTACTCTCTCGTGCTCCACACAGAGCACTACCTCGCCCTTTTCACCCACCCTGATACCATGTGGAGGCGGGTACTTCCTGCAAACGAGGGCGAGAAGCCCCGGTGGAGGTAACTCTATTCGGAGTTGGTTCCCCGTCCCGCCGGGGATTTGAGTTGGAGAGACCTCCTCTGTGCACTGAGCACAGGAGAGTACTTCGCCCACTTCACGGACTTCCCTGCCACCTGCCCTTTCTGTGGCGAGCGGGAGTCCGTGTACCATATTTATTTTAGCTGCGCCAGACTGCAGCCCCTCTTATCCACCCTGAGGGGCCTTCTCCTGCATTCTGGCTGCATTTTTCCCCTCACCTTTTTATTTTTGGGTGCCCAGTGTCCCGGGACAATAAGCCTAGGGATCTCCTCATCAGCCTGCTCCTGGCATTGGCTAAGGTAGCCATTTATAAGACCAGGGATCTCCTCATCAGCCTGCTCCTGGCATTGGCAAAGCTAGCCATTTATAAGACCAGGAGGCAGTGTTTGGAGAGGGAGGTCCCAACAAACACCGTGGCCATGTTCCGGGCGCTGGAGCACTCCCGAATCTGGGCAGAGTACACGTACGCCGAGTCCACTGGGACAGTTTCAGAGTTTGCCTCCCAGTGGGCGTCAGGTGGGGTGCTCTGCTCGGTATCCCCTACTCTGGATTATTTTGTATTGACCCTTCATTTTTAGAGCACTTTATTTTATTTACAGTGCACTTGTTGTTGGTTTAATTTTTATATTTGTTTGGCTGGTTTTTCTTTGTTCTACTTGGCAACAAGTAGAATTGCTGTTCAACTGATTGGCCGGCTTTGCCAACCAATCAGTAAAACCAGATAAAAATAGACTACTACTACTAATAATAATAATATAATAAACAATATAGCATTGTATTGAGCTTGTAATCCTTCTCACAATCCTTTCCGCCAGGCTCCTGGGAAACATCAGTTCAAATGCCTCACGTTCTCCTCTTACATGGCACACGAGGTCCTTCTCTTCCTCTCCATGCCCACTGGGTCTCGAGTGATTTCTTATAACAATCTATTCTTTGTCTGCTACACATAGACGGTAACAATAGACGTTGTGTCCTTATTACGTGGCCTGTGTTCTCCTTGTACACACTGCGTGGTGTCAGAGACTGCCCGGTACATAATGTGAGCGTTAATCTCAGAGTTAATCCCAGTAAAGCCGGTGTTTGAGTGCGGATAGAATGTCCTGTTTACTTACGGATTTGATGTTGTTTTATCTCTAGCAGTGCAGTTCTGCTCCAGTTTCCCGTAGAACTGGTTGATATCAGTGTGCCGCCAGCATTATCCCTGAGGGACAGGAATGAGTGACACAGAAGATTCCTTTTCTGAAAGAAATTGGTGCTTAATGCCTTTATACAGCGTTGATGTTGCACTTATTCCGATGCAGCGGCCGTTATTTTAACACGTCACACGGTTTATACCTCGGAATACCCATATCATGGCGCGGGATTACTTCAACCGTACCGCCTTAAGATGCGAGTGCAGAAAATGGCGTTTTACTGTTCTCTGTGTTTAAACACCTGAAAGTGACACAGTCGCACAGTGACACAGTAACACAGTGACACAGTAACACAGTGACACAGTCACACAGTAACACAGTGACACAGTAACACAGTGACACAGTCGCACAGTGACACAGTAACACAGTGACACAGTAACACAGTGACACACGTGAATCAGTGAGACACCAGTCGCACAGTGACACAGTCGCACTGACAGTGACACAGTGACACAGTAAACACGTGACACGTCGACACAGTAACAGGACAACAGTAACACGAGTGACACAGTCGCACAGTGACACAGTAACACAGTGACACAGTAACAGAGTGACACAGTCGCACAGTGACACAGTGACACAGTAACACAGTGACACAGTCGCACAGTGACACAGTAACACAGTGACACAGTAACACAGTGACACAGTCGCACAGTGACACAGTAACACAGTGACACAGTAACAGAGTGACACAGTAACACAGTCGCACAGTGACACATTAGCACAGTACTGTACACATTACAATTCATTCATTTCATTGCATTTAATTGCACACAATCCATGAATTCAAACAAAGCAACCGCGATAAACACGTGTGCCTGGGGCGATTGGCGGCGTTAATGCCGTGTGCAGTACAGCAGCGCACACGAAAACGGCGCCGTGATGCCTTAACATAACGGCCGCTGCATCTGTAATATCTGTGTAAAGATTATTCACTTGTTCAGACATCTGATCACAATTCATTGGGTTCTTGCCACTTTGTCAAAACCCTAATTCAGGGGAGGCCAACTCAGTCCTCACGGGTCGCCAACAGGTCAGGTTTTCAGGATATCCCCGCTTCAGCACAGGTGGCTCAGTCAATGACTGCACCACCTGTGCTGAAGCAGAGATCCTTAAAACCTGACCTGTTGGTGGCCCTGGAGGGCTGGAGTTTGCCGCCCTTCTTTTATAGTATTGATCGGGGTTGCTCCTTACCAGTATTAGAAATCTATAACATAAAGAGCAGCACAAAATACTGCAGTGTGATACAGGTAAGTAATTCCCTTACAGGATAACAACTAAAAACAGATCATCAAATGCAAACAGACAGGTTACTCAGCCCGTCTTCCAAGTGAAGACCTCGGCGAAGCATCCCGGTGACGTCCATGCGCCTCGCGGCTGCAGTCCATCACTTCCCATTAATATCCCATGTCCCTTCCATTAACATGCAGCAGGGACCCCAGATATTCTCCAATCACCTCTCCGACAGCACAATACTGGGGGGGGCCGCTG
>WSYH01002187.1:40609-68109 GCA_036426205.1 Ascaphus truei | reverse complement strand
CTAGTGCTTGTAAAGAGGGCATAATTATGTCTACTTCCCTTCCATCCATTGCCCGTTTGATGCAAGATAAGATCTTGGTTGCATTGCAGCTAGATGACATTGGGCCACTATTGCTAAGCGCAGTCTACAAAAACACTCCTAAATCCTTCTCCATCAAGGATTCCCCCAATATATCTCCATTTAATTTGTAAGTCGCCTTATTCTTGCATCCCAAATGCATAACCTTACATTTTATCTGTATTAAACCTCATTTGCCATTTACCTGCCCACGTTTCCAGGCTCCCAAGTCCTTGTGAAGAGAAAATAAATCCTGCTCTGATTCTATTACCTTACACAATTTAGTATCATCAGCAAAGATGGAGACTTTGTCTCGATCCCAACTCAAGGTCATTAATAAACAAGTTAAAAGCAGGGGTCCCAGTACGTCCCTGGGGGGTACTCCACTTACGACTTTAGCCCAACCTGAAAAAGTTCATTTATGACAACTCTCTGTTGTCTGTCCTTTAACCAGTTTTCAATCCAGGTGCAATATTATTTACTGAGTCCAATTTGCTTTATTTTGTACACCAACCTTTGTGTGAAACCGTATCAAAGCCTTTGCAAAATCTAAGTAGACCACATCAACTGCATTACCCTGGTCTAAATTCACTTACCTCCTCAAAGAACAAATAAGGTTAGTTTGGCAAGATCTATCCTTCATAAATCCCTGCTGATATTACTAATAATTTTGTTTCCATTAGGTATTCTGAATATTATCCCGTATTAACCTTCAAGTGTTTTCCTACTATGAAGTCAGGCTTACAGGTCTGTAATTCCCCGGTTGATATCCATCTATCCCATTTATTTTCTTGATCCGGAGAACCTGTTGTAGTGCTCCTACTAGGATAATTTGTGCGTCAATTCTCATTTTAACACCCAATATTTTATTATTCGTTTTTTGTAAATAAAGCTATTAATACTATCACAAATCATCCAGATCGGTGGCAGAGTGGCCCATACTGGGCTTCTTTCTCTTGTTCAGTTAAAAGAAATCTTTTCTAAGGAAGCTACACTGATAAGTTAGGAAAAAACTATGTGTTTGCGCTGTTAGCTTGAATTGTCCCTTAAAATGTTTATTTATTTAAAGTGTTATGACCGACCCTTTAACCCATTAAACACGTCCCTGTCATTAGGTCACTTTGCTCCTACGTGGGACCGACCCTTTAACTCATTAAACACGTCCCTGTCATTAGGTCACTTTGCTCCCATGCGGGACTGACCCTTTGACCCATTATTGCTGCCCCATGCCAAGTAGGACGTTTTCTAAGTCTCTGCGTATTTGTGTTGCAGGCGGTTGCTGTACGTCCACAGAGTAATATGGATTACTGGAGCTGGTTCTGAGAATCCCCGAGCTGGGGGAGACGAAGATGGCGTTTCTGGACAACCCCACAATTATCCTGGCCCACATCCGCCAGTCCCACGTCACGAGCGATGACACGGGCATGTGCGAGATGGTCCTCATCGACAATGATGTGGACTTGGAGAAGCTGTACCCATCTACCGTGTCCGGAGAGAGCGCGGTGGATACGCAGGGGAGCGGAGGAGAGACACAGGGCTACGTTTACTCCCAGTCTGTGGACATCACATCCAGCTGGGATTTCGGGATTAGAAGGCGGTCAAACACAGGTATCCCCTACACACTGGACCAAGAGCATGAGATATCTTGACGTTTGTTTCGCCACATATGCTTCCCATCCCCTACCCTACACTACCCTCACCCATTCCTAAACCTTCCTAAAGTCTCTCCAAAACCCTCTAAAGTCACCCACCTCAACAATCACCTCCACTGTCCCCACAGTCGGACTCATCACTATGCCCCCGACAAGACTAAATCCAGAGACCTGACTCCAACCCTCTTAATGCACGGAACCCATAACCCGACCATAATGTTCCCACCCATGCCCACCAACCAAGCAAGCCTCTTAATGCACGGAACCCATAACCCGACCATAATGTTCCCACCCATGCCCAGCACAAAGACATCATAATAATTACTCTATAATCTAATCTAGTGATTCTCAACCAGAGTTCCGCAGAACCCTGGGGCTCCGTGGAGCAGTCGCAGGGGTCCCGCCTAGCCGCCCGCAGAAGCTTTCCTGGCTTTCCCTCTTCCCCCGGCTCTCTCCGACTTTGCCTCCCTTGGCTCTCCCGGCACCCCCTCCCTCCGGCTCTTCCCCAGCTCCCCCTCTCCCCGGCTCTTCCCCTCAGAGCCCACTCACAGCCGCTCTCTAGCAGTGCGGTACTTCCGGTGCCTGCTGCTAGCGACCGCGTGCGTGTCTGCAGTCGCCGAATCCGCCACCTGATGTAGGCATATGGGGGGAGAGAGGGAGATGAAGGGGGGGTGATATGAGGGAGATGGAGATGAAAGGGGGGTGGTGATATGAGGGATAGGAGATGCATGGGAGATGGGGGGATGGGGATGCAGGGGGGGTGATATGAGGGATATGGGATGCAGGGGGGTGATATGAGGGAGATGGGAGATGCAGGGGGGGTGAATGAGGGATATGGGAGATGCAGGGGGGGTGATATGAGGGAGGAGGGGAGAGCGATAGGGGGGGGGGATGAGGAGGAGAGGATGGAGAGGTAAGGGGAGGGGGATGAGTCGGGTGATGGTGGGGATGATGGAGGGAGATGGGAGATGCAGGGGGGGGGGAGGGGAGATGGGAGAGCAGGAGGGAGCGGAGGAGGGAGAGAAGTCAGGGGGGGGTGGATGAAGGAGGGGGATGGGGAGAGGAAGGGGGGTGTGTATATGAGGGTGATGGGAGAGTGAGGGGGGGCTGAGATGGATGGGGAGATGGGGAGATGCAAGGGGGGTGATGTATGGGAGTGCAGGGGGGGGGTGATATGAGGGAGGTGGGAGATGCAGGGGGGGTGGGGATATAGGGATGATGGGAGTTGCAAGGGGGGGTGATGATGGGATATGGGAGATGCGGGGTGGGTATGAGGGAAGAGTGGGGAGATGCGGGGGTTGATATGGAGGATAGGGTGATGCAGGGGGGTGAATATGAGGGAGATGGGAGGATGCAGGGGGGGTGAGGTTGGTGTGGGTGATATGAGGGTGATGGGAGATGCGGGTGTGATATGAGGGTGATGGGAGATGCACGGGGGTGGGTGATAGTGGGAGATGGGAGATGGGGGGGGGCGGGTGATATGCGGGGTGATGGAGATGCAGGGGGCGGGTGTTGATATGGGAGATGAGGGGGGGTGATAGGGGAGGGAGGATGGGAGATGCGGGTGGGGGGGGTGATATGGCGGTGATGGGAGATGCAGGGGGTGTTGATTGATTGAGTAGGGAGATGCCGGGGGGGTATATAGGGATAGGGTAGACCGGGGGGGGATGAGGGATGATATGAGGGAGATGGGAGAGCAGGGGGGGGGATATGAGGGTGAGTGCGAGATCAGGGGTGGTGATATGAGGGTGATGGGAGATGCAGGGGGGGTGATATGAGGGTGATGGGAGATGCAGGGGGGTGATATGAGGGAGATGGGAGATGCGGGGGGGTGATATGGGAGATGGCGGGGGGGGTGATATGGGAGATGCGGGGGGTGATATGGGGGTGATGGGAGATGCAGGGGGGGTGATATGAGGGAGATGGGAGATGCAGGGGGGTGATATGAGGGATATGGGAGATGCAGGGGGGGGTGATATGAGGGAGATGGGAGATGCAGGGGGGTGATATGAGGGAGATGGGAGATGCAGGGGGTGATATGAGGGATATGGGAGATGAGGGGGGGTGATATGAGGTGATGGGGGATGAGGGTGATGCGGGGGGGTAGATGCTAGGGGGGGGGGGGAAGAGGGATGAGTGGGAGAATCAGGGGGGGGGGAGAGGGTAGATGGGAGAGGAGGGCGGGGTTGTGTAGAGGTGGTGGGGGGAGAGGGCGAAGGGTGCGGGAGATTGGGGGGGGGTGATGAGGGGAGGATGAGAGGGGGTCGGTGGGTGGATGTATGAGGGTGATGGGAGATGATGGGGGAGGTAGGGGAGGTATGGAGGGTGATGGGAGATGCAGGGGGGGGGGGATATGGGAGATGCGGGGGGTGATATGAGGGAGATGGGAGATGCAAGGGGGTGATATGGAGATGCGGGGGGTGATATGATGGGAGGGCATGAGGGAGATGCAGGGGGGTGGGGTGATTGGGAGATGCGGGGGGGGGGGGATGGGGGATATGGAGAGTGGGGGGGGTGAGGGGAGATGGGATGCAGGGGGGTGATATGGGGGAGATGGGAGATGCAGGGGGGGGGTGATATGAGGGAGATGGGAGATTCAGGGGGGTGATTGATATGGGAGATGCGGGGGGGTGATATGAGGGATATGGGAGATGCAGGGGGGGTGATATGAGGGATATGGGAGATGCAGGGGGGGTGTATGAGGGAGATGGGAGATGCAGGGGGGGTGATATGAGGGTGATGGGAGATGCAGGGGGGGTGATATGAGGGTGATGGGAGATGCAGGGGGGTTGATATGAGGGTAATGGGAGATGCACGGGGTGGGTATATGAGGATGATGATGATTTTACCTGTTCGGCCCAATTTTTTTAAATAGTTGGGCGGGGTCTTTTAAAAATGTATTGGTGGGGTCTTGGCTAAAGATGGCGAGAGGGCGGGGGTCTTTT
Source organism: Ascaphus truei (assembly GCA_036426205.1). NCBI lineage: Eukaryota > Metazoa > Chordata > Amphibia > Anura > Ascaphidae > Ascaphus > Ascaphus truei. The sequence goes on along the minus strand of WSYH01002187.1, from coordinate 63,455 downwards.
CTTGTGTTGGGGCTGGCGGGGATTGTATTAGTATTGCAGGGTGGTGGTTTTTTGGTATGTTTTTGTGGGGGGATTGAGTGAGGGGGGTAATTTGACGGAGTGGGGGGGGAGAGTAGAGATGGGGGGATTGGGGAAGAGGGAGGGAGGAGGAAGGAGAGGGGGGCGAAGGTGAGTAGTAAGATAGAGACGGGAGCGGGTGGAGATCGGGGAGTGAAGTCGACAGGGGAGAGAAATAATGCGAGGATGGCTGGACCGCGCCGCGCGGAGGGAGCTGAAGTGAGTGAGACGGAGGGGAGAAGAGATAAATATACGATGCGAGGCTTGGAGGGGGGGGAGAGTGCGTGAGACGGAGGGGAGAGAGACGGAGGCTGGGGGGAGTGATGAGCGGAAGAGATATTATGCGCAGAGTGGGAGGGGGGGAGATGGAGAGTGGTGAGACGGAGGGGAGAGAGAAATACAGGGTATGGAGGGTGGGAAAGAGAGGGGGCTCGTGGGTGTGACATTAACCTAAGGGCGACGATTATAGTGCCGGCGACGCTGACGTCACGCTTGGACGTCGCTGGAAAAATACAAACTGAAGATGACTTCCAGCGATGTGCGACACAGCCGTTTCCTGTCGCTCCTATATAAGCGCACGCATTACGGTTCATCCAATACATTTGTTTTGACGCGACGTCGCAGCAACTTAAGCGAGGGGGGGCACAATATGTGTCAGCCAGATAGGGTTCCCCAGAGAATTTCTGTAAATACTTCAAGGGTTCTACTGCCAGAACAAAAAAGTTTTGGGAATCACTGATTTAATCTATGTAACCACACCTTGTTTACTAATTATGTACACATCGACATTGGATAAGGGCTCTATATAAATGTTATAAATAAATAGAAGACCTCACACTGAATTATTCTCTGATCATAGGATACGGAGGGTTTTTAGCTTTTTATCTGTTGTAAGCAGTAGGTGGTTTAAATGGGCAGTGCCCTTTATAGGGTCAGTCGTCTGTTAGGGGCAATGTTGTACTAAAGGCAGAGACATGCACTGGCCGCCAACAGGGGACAAAAGGGGACGCCGGCCGGGAGAAGGAGCACGCGAAGTGAGGAAAGGAGAAAGGGAAGTTGGAGGGGTCGCCGGTCGCCTGTTTATACGGAGTAAAAACATTTCCTGAAATAGTGGCGGTGATTACCGACGCAAGCGCGATGCATGGTGTGGCGCCGCTGAATGCTGTGGGCGCCGATCCCCCCCTCCCAGCAAACCCAGGCCAGCCACTCAACCCACCCAGTTCACTCACCCACCCAGTAACCCAGACCCAGTCACTCCCACAGACACAACTCACCGCAGTCCTCCCCACCCACTCACCCAGTCCACTCACCCATCCAGTGCTTCCCGCCAGTCGCTACCAGCGCCTCACCACCAGTAGCTACCACACAGTTGCTCACCCACCCAGTTGCTCACTCACCCAGTCGCTCATCACCAGTGCGTCACCACCCATGCTTACTACTACCCAGTCGCTGCAACCACCGCAGGTCATGGTCACCCCACCAGGCGCTCACCCACCCAGTCGCTCAACCCACCCCGTCGTCGACCCACCCAGTCGACTGCATCCTACACACACGTCACTCACCCACCCGTCACTCAGTACCAGTCCCAACCACTCACTCACCCACCCAGCTTCACCCAACCCAGTTCACTACCCACCCACCCAGTCATCACCCACCAGTCACTCACCCACCCAGTCACTCACCACACCCAGTCACTCACCACCTCAGGCAGCTCACCCACCCAGTCACTCACCCCCCAGTCACTCACCACCCCAGTCACTCACCACCCACCAGTCACTCACCCACCCAGTCAACTCAACCACCCAGTCACTCAATCACCCACCTCACTCACCTCACCCACCCAGTCACACCCAGTCACTCACCCACCCAGTCCACTTAACTCACCACCCAGGCACTCATCACCCACCGCATCACTCACCCACCCAGTCACTCACTCACCCATCCAGTCACTCACTCACCCACCCAGCACTCCCAACACAGTCACTCCACCGCAGTCCCCTCCCCACCCAGTCACCACTCACACCACCCCAGTCACTCACTCACCCACCCCAGTCACTGTCACTGCACACCCCACCCAGTCCCAGCTCACCCACCCAGTGCACTCACCCTGTCACCACAACCAGTCAACTCACTCACCCACCGCAGTCACTCAATCGACCCCAGACCACAGAGTCGACAATTCACCCACCCCAGACTGTCACACCGTCACTCACCCACACCCAGCTCACTCACCCACCGCATCAAACGAAGTCTATCACATCACCCACGCAGGCAGGCAGTCATTAGTCTTATTGTGAAAATATGATAAATAAACAGGCTTGCACTTGTATATGATTTTTTCTGTTATCACAATAAGAAAACAGTTAAGTAAAAGTTGGCGCGTCTAAAAAAATTTTTTCATGGAAGTGCGTTATGGGTTCGGGGGGGGAGGTGCGACGCATGTGGGGGGGGGTGCCTGGCTCCGGTTTCATTTGTCTGGGCCCCATGATTGTCTGTTAGCGTCGCCTGTGACATGGTTAAGGGGTCAGTCCCCTCTAGGAGCAAAGTGTCTAATGCGTGACATGGTTAGGGCGTCTAGTCATCCCTGGAGCAAAGTGTACTAATGGCAGAGTGACATGGTTAAGGGGTCAGTCCCCGTACCTCTGGGGCAAAGTGTCAATATGGACAGTCGACATGGTGTAAGGGGTCAGTCCCCGTACTGGAACAAAGGTACTAATAGGCGAGTGACGTGGTTTAAGGGTCAATCCCTCCTAGGCAAAGGTTACGAATGGGCAGTGACATGGTGTATGGGATCGTCCCTCTAGGGGCAAAGTGTACTAATGGACGCAGTGAAGGGTTAGAGGGAGTCAGTCTCCTGAGTGGACCAAAGTGTATAATGGCAGGGACAGGGTGTTAAGGGGGCAGTCCGGCGTCCCTGGAGCAGGTTTACTTAATGGCTGAGTTGACATGGTTAAGGGGTCAGTCCCTCCCTGGAGCAAAGTGTCCTAATGGCACGTGGACATGGTTAAGGGGTCGGCCCTCATAGGGCGCAAAGCTGTACTAATGGCGAGTGAGCAGGGTTAAGGGATCAAGTCCATCCGTGGGACAACTGGTACTAATGGCAGGACACGGGGGGACAATGCGTCCAGAAGTACTACTCTTCGCCACCTCTCAGAAGCATGTAGGGAGGAATATGATGAAGTTATTAACAAGTCAACTCGCCTGTGATCTTAATGCAGGTTGAATCGCACTCGGAAGATTCTCTCTTCTTCTGTTTGACCTCTGCGGAACGCTCCGTCCTAGCGGCGCTCATGGGACCCTCGCGGAACGCTCCCTGGGTGACCCTCGCGGGAAAGCTCCTGGGTGACCATCGCGGAACGTGCTCCCTGGGTGACCCGGGATAAGCTCCCTGTGGTGAGCCCTCGCGGAACGCTCAATGGGTGAACCCGTGCGGAAAACGCTCCGTGGGTGACCCTCCGCGGACCACGCTCCCTGGGTGACCCTCGCGGAACCGTCCCTGGGGACCGTGCGGGAGGGCCCTGGGACCGTTTCACCAGAAGTTTTCCAGTTGAGAAATGACAATCTAATATGCTACGGTACTAGATTATAAAGTCCCCGGCGGGTTGCGTAGCGGGGCCGAGGTTATAGGCCAGAGCGGGTTCATGCAAGCTGTATGTTGCCGGGTTTGCAAGGCCGCAGGGGGAGAGTTGGCGGTACTCGGCGTTGTATTCCTGTGTGTGAGGCATGTATCTTCGCCCCATCAGAGTCTCGAAGTTCAGAAATTACAGTGGGTGCGTCTGCCTGGGATTGTACCGGGGCGATGGCTCTCCCAGAGTACAGCTGTGTCTGAGTTAGGTTTGACACAGAACGTTCGGTTAGGGGAAGAGCCCGCTGCGGTTTCCGAGGTGGATCTATTTTGACTCCTGTTCTGCGCGATCGCTGTCGTAACGGAGGGGGTGTGAATCGCCTGGATGTGGTATACGGTGAAGAAATAGCAAACCTGGCTAAACACTCCCTGATTCACTGCTGAGAAGCCCGTCTCTGGGCTGCGCTGATCGGGCCACTCGTCGGATGGAATGTGCTACACATACAGACGTGTCCTATTGCACGCTACGAGAAGGGGGAAGCGGTGGGTGGCAGGATTTTTGGGGTCCGGGTAATTGCGGGATTGCGCCGCAGCCTGTTGGTGCAAATAGGAATTGTGGCACACCCATAACCAGTCCTGTTATGCCGGTTGTATGGTTACCTGGTTGTCGCTCTCAACCAGGATCGCTGGCTTAGGGACCTGGACCAAGTACAGATTGGTCTCCCAATCATGTACTCACCCTATGTTATAAGTATATGTAGGCACATTTAACATGACCAGAAGATGGCTTAGCTTGCGAGCCGGGTTGGACCCTAGTTGCTACGAAATGGGCGAGTGGTGGGGGGGAGACCGGAGGCCTTACAGAAGAAGAAGAGACATGAGGTCGTCTACACACACACACACACACACACACGACACACCCACACACAAGGCACACACACCACACACACACCACCGCGCACACACACACATCACACACACACACGGGACAACACACACACACACACACACCAACACCCCGTCGGGATACCATTGCACGAGCCGGTTGTATTTAACTACCTGATGTATTGATTGACGAGCGCAGTTCCTCTCCCGACCTGAGGAGCCCTTGGTTGACGACTGATTGCCCGGCGACGACTCACGGGACCCACTACCAAATTGAACCCCGTGTGAAGCAGGCATGGTGCAGGGGAAGGTTAGGCCAAAATAGTGTGGGCCACGACATTATCCGAAAAAAACCCAAAATACTGGTGGTCTTCCTTTCGAACCGACCTACGTTTCTTCATTTGTGGGGGGGGGGGGGGGGTGGGCGGGACGGTTGAAATGCTCGTAAGAAATGGGGTGCGGGAAGCGTGTTTGGGATATGTGAGGAAACATTGTGCTCGCGGGGGTAGAGGATGTAAATGGGGGGCAGACCGAATAGCTGAGAATTTGGCATTCGCCTAGTATTTCTGAGAGGACCGAGCTGAATATAGGGATGAGGGGGTGCTGGCGAACAAGGTCGCATGTGTGAATTTTCCTATTTTGACTGTTAAAGATGAAAAGGCGTTTTTTATAAAAAGCCACACCTGCGGGACCATTTGGCTAGCGCAGGCAGGGACAGAGGCAATACTTTCATTGTGTTGCTGTACATTTAATAGCAGGGCTTGGTGTATACTGTTATATAGGCTTCCCCAACGTTAGGTGCTAACTGACATGTTTCAGTCACCATGTGAAGTATATTTGTATTATTATATATATAATTTATAATATCATTATATGTCCATGGTTTAAACCAGCAGCAGTTTTATGGTATGTTCTGTGTTGAATCTATTATATTATAGAGTTAGTTACTTTTTGTACCTTTTAGCACCCATATTAACTGAATATTTGCTCCAGCTTAGTTGTACTAATATGTTGGTGTGACCCTAACAGTATTTCAACAGGCGGGCCACGATGATGTGTACACCAACCCACCACCATCCTGGTGGCCCTGGTAACTTACAGCGCAGGAGTAGCGAACAAGAATTAGGAGCTATCTTTACCGATACTGTGGGCAGGGTTTTCCCCCTTCGCTTCGGCAAACTGTTCCTGTGCCTCTGCCGACACAGCTGTCCTTTGCTTTCGTGCCTTCTCAGCCCTCCCCTACGTTAAGTCAAGCGCCCCCTCCTGCACGCTGTATGTCTCGAAGCTTTCGTCCGATATTTGACACGCTGTCTTCCGGTCGATGCCGTCCGCATCCCGCGGGTATTACGTCGGGTCATGGTACGGGTGTATTTGACGCGCCCGTTTGCAATGGAGGACACGGGTGGGACAAGCAAGGCTGGTGAGACATTTTATATATAGAGCGAGGACTGATGGCCCTACTGTAAACCGCCCCGGCCCCCGCCTCCTTAAAGTCTCGCACTACCCCAAGGTGCGCCCGCTGTACTTAGAGCGGTTGGGCGAGATAAGTTCCACGCCCATACGTCTTCTTGACTGGGTGAGGGGGGGGCAGTGGCCCGACCTGGAGGATGGATAGCACGAGAGAGCGGTCTCGAAGTGTGACTATTAGTAAGTCTAAGCATTGGAGTATATTAGAGTCGGTCTTGTCCCCTCTGTTGTATCAGTTTTGTGGGGTAGGTGGTGAGTTGCCTGTTGATGCAAAGGTCACCTTAAACTGCTAGTTCATCGATCTGTCATTATAAAATTTCCTCCCAATTATTATGTATAAAAAAACATTTTCGAATTTCAATGTGTGGCATGTCCAATGTAGACAATTGCTACTTTGAGTTCATTCGTGATTGAGTAAATCGCCTGATGATCGATCACGTTCTCTGGAAGTCGATGCCGGACTGGAAATAGCTCGGTCGCGGGAGTGCTTGGGTTCACTAAATGCATCTTGGGTACAGCATCTTCTTGCCTGCACTGGACCAGCCAAAGTCTGTAGACGAAGTGCCGTCATGCGTGACCACAGGCGGAGGCACTTCACATATCAATTGTGCGTTCTCTGCTCGACCGAGAGTGGACAGGCCTTAACAAAGGGAGGGTAGTGATGGAGGGGTCAGGAGGGACGTGTTGTATGGCATTTTGCACAGGATGTGTACTATAGGACAAATCAGTGCCTGTTACATTTTAGACTAGGTACATAAAATCGCTTTACACGTTTTTTATTTTTTTTGCAAATGCACAATGTATTTACTAAATAGTAGAACTGGTTTATTAAAAATAAAAAAACAAGTGGTTTGAACTGCCAGCTTGTCAGTTGACAGCCACGCTACTAATGAGAGAAACTCATCGCTAATCTGCTGTCCTGTAGATCGTCAGTCAGTGAGCGTGCTCGCGCAAAGTGCTTTTTCCCTTCTGATTCCGGTATTATTATACCCATATAACTTACAATGCTTATGTAGTATTGGTATGGGTAGATTGGCTGTCGTCGGCACAATCTATAGAGACAAAACCTTCCACATGTACCAGTTGAATGTCTAGATCTGACTGCAGAGCACCACATGACCGTGACATAATTTTTCTATTTACTATAGTTAATCCACAACCTGCTGAGAGCGATCCCCCCCATTTTTCTGATCTCTTGTTCTGGTGGATGCCATTTAAAATTATCCCACTATAAGTTTTGTGAAAATGAAACTCCAATATTCCCGTGTGCTAGGATTGTGAGAGCTTAAAGACTGTGGAACCTTTAGTGGACAGACTATGATGGCCATCATACGCGGTAGTTTGCACATCACGCAATTACTTATGTACTGCATTCACAATCTTATGAAAGGGGACCTATAGAATGCTATATGAAATGACTGCCCATATGATTACCTGCCTACTCAAGTTGGTCTAGTCATGAACCCGGACAGCCACAACAGGGTTAACCCTAGTGTGTCTGCGTGTGTTTTGAGTTGTGGGGGTGGGTTTGTGGATACATTTAGAACACCTAAATGTATCAGTGGATCCGATCGTACACCACATGGACATTGTGGTGAAGGATAAGGAGCATTTTAAATACGTGTCGTTACCGGCAGTTTTCCCGCCTTTTGGTCCAGGTGCACTTGTAGCAAGGCAGTGCCGCCGGGTGATGTGGGTTGTGGGTTCGTAGTGTGAACAGGATACAAGCATCTCTGCGGTTGGGAGAATAGCAGGAGATTGCGACGGGGGCTTGGCTGGGGTTTTTTGGGGCGATTGCCATGAGTCACGCGGTGGTTCAGCACTTAATTGGCGAATGCGTGGGAGGCGGGGGCTTGGTGTTTGCCGACTACCCTCCGTCCTGTGGCAACATTCGTATACATTAAAGCTAACGTACTTGGACATGCGTTTCATACGATGGGCCAAACCTGAACACGCGCTTGCTCCCCGCTGATTAGGTAACATTACCACTGGCCCAGCGACACAACTTTGACTCAGGGTGACGTGGTCGTCCTCGTCTCGGTGTGACATCGTGCCGCGGAAAGAGCCGTGGGCGACTTTGTCGTAGAAGGCATGGTACCGCGGTCTCCTACTGAGCTCCCTAGTTGAGGACACGGGACTAAATTGATCGGAGCGCCTGGTTCTGTGCACTCAGCGCTGCCTTACGTTCAGCCAACAGATAACATACTGGGGGTGTGAATTTTGTAACTAATGCATAATTCTTACGTTGCGCCTTGTTTTGTTGGTTCATTTCTGTGTGCTCTCCTGAGCCCCTCATCTAGCTTTTAGCACGTTCATATACTATAAACACGCACACTTGCAACATTAAGCATTGCCTATCCACGCCAGCGTTATGCATCCCAGCGCTCCACTTTTGTGGTGGGCGCACGGCCTTTCTTTGCCCGCCTCCCCTTAAAATGATAGCAGCTCGCACCACAGGGCGGACCTCAGTCCAGGAAGCGTTGCCCCAAACTGCAAGCCCTGAGGACAAGCTCTGGTCAGGCAGCACTGGCCTTTCTGAGGAGGGGAAAACAGATGAAAGGAATTAGCTAAGAGGACTATCAGGAAATAGGGAAAAACAGGCCAAAAAGGAGAAGGTATATTAGATTGGAGATTTAGATCGATCGCGACAAAGGCACTCCTTCGGCGGCACTCGCACCTCCTTAACTGTATATGGTAACAAGGGTGCAAGTGCTTAGCATAGAAGCACGGACAGAGGATAAGGTAAAAAGGACAGGGTATAATAGAGACACCAGCAGACAGGGAGCTATATATCATATCCTACTCCTTGTTAAAGGTCTATAATGAGATCAGCAACTATGACAGATTGTGAAATATCTATTCATTCTACTTATTATATACTAGTATATTACGCCCCCACACCTATATACTACTAGTATTTCTATCATGGATCTATATATAACAGTGTCAGAGATAATAGCAGCACAGGCAGGGAGACTTACCCATGTGAGAAGATATGTACTATATCTGGACATTGGTCAGAGGACCGCGGCGTGGTGTTCCAGGGCTGTACGTTTTGTGCGGGGATGCCACAACATTTGAGAATGAGGCGCTCCACTTCTGTCTGTATGAAGGCTGAATGAAATGTTTTTGCCGCTGCATTTTGTAGAGACTGTGTGCACCTGTCGTTGTCGCTCCATGTCAAAGTGCAACCGATAATCTCAGATAACCTGTGTTATAACTGTGCTCGAGCGCGCAGACCTGCTGTGGTTGGGTACGAACCATCCCACTCTTGTCTCGCAGACCCACGAGGCGATTTCTGACTGAAATGTCAGCCAAACCTCTAGTATCCCGACACTTACGGTTTGTCTGTGATTTCTCGACTACCGTAGACAACTCACACTCACCCCCCAATGAGTAGACAGGACACGTGAATTATAGACGGAATAGGTTCCTAGCCTGTTATAAGATAAGCTTTTTGTTTGACGGTTATTTTATTATCTGTATAAGTGAAACTGTTCCAATTTCTCCAGTTATAGTAAAGCCCACCCATAGCGGGAGGACAAATGTACATCAGAACAATGTGAAGAAATATCCGCTTTTTTGGGTTAGTGAAGCGGCAGATCAGTACCTGTATGCGCGAGGTCTCGCATTGTTGCACGGACCTTGCCGAGTCCATATAAAAATCTAATGTGATATTCTGAACCCTAATATATCTTTTTATTGTCTGTACCCTCTTCACACATCCCTCTCCGGTTATGACTACATGGCAGCTATAATAGCTCAGGCGGTTACCCTTTTTCGGTAACAATTTATTCCTCGGATAGGCGAAAAGAGCGGCGGAAAACCTGTCAAGGACGTTAGAAGAAGCACAGGCGGGAGATACACCCTCGGTAGAGCAAGGTCAGGCGTATTAATAGAGAGCAAGGCGGAAGAAGATACACCCGGTCGGAAAGACAAGGTCAGGGCGTTATAATAGAAGCCAAGGCAGGGAGATACACTCGCCGGATGTCACACCAGGTTAGCGTCTCCGTTAATTAGCTGCACAGTGCAGGTGAGATCTGCACAACCGTGGTAACAAGGTCAGGGGGCTTTTTCCCCATATATTAGAAGCACTAGTCAGGGATGTATACACCCTGGGTAACAAGGTAGGGCGAAGTTAGAGCCAGGGCAGGGAGAGATACACCCGGTAAACAGGTCCGGGGGTTATAAAGAAGCACAGGCAGGAGATCCACACTACCGTTGGTAAAAAGGCAGGCGTTTATTATAGAGATGCCACAGGCACGGGAGATACACACGTGCGGCTAACAAGGTCTGGGTATAATAGAGCCAACAGGCAGGGATCGCATACACCCGACTCTTTGGTAGGGGTCAACCTGGTCAGGTGAGTTTATAATCAGAAGCAAGGCAGGGAGGATACAATACCCGGTAACCACACGGCCTAAGGGGGTATGTAATAGACCAGCCACGGCAGCGGAGATTTCCAGTCCCTACCTAGTCAGCTCCTCATGAACACAGGCAGGGTGCCGACCCGTAAACAAGCGCTTAAAATAACACAGGTCAGGGGATCATGGTAAAGTGAGATATATTTAGAAGCACAGGCAGGGAGATATACCCGGTAACAGGGAGGGGGTATTAATTAGAAGGCACAGGCAGGGAGATACACCTTGTGGGGTGAACAGGTTCAGGCGTATATAATAGAAGCACAGGCGGGAGATTATCACCGTGGGTGGGTACAAGGTTCAGGAGGTATATAGAAGCACAGGCAGGGAGATATTAACCTTGGAGGTAAAAAGTCACCGAGGCGTTTTTATAATAGAGCCACCAGCGCAGGGAAGATACCCGGTCGGTAAAAAGGTCAGGGTATAATAGAAAGCAACAGGGCAGGGAGATAGCACCTCGTGGGTACAAGGTCAGGCGTATAATAGAAGCCAGGCGGGAGGTAACCTGGGTTGGGCTGGGTAACAAGGCAGGAGTATAATAGAAGAAAGGCAAGGAGATACACCCGGGTGGTAAGGTCGCGGTGGGGGGGTAACAAGGTCAGAGTATAATAGAAGCACAGGCAGGGAGGGATTACACATCGGGTAAACAATGGTCAGCGAGTTCTAATCGAAAGCACAGGAGAGGACAGAGAGATAACCACACGGGGTGTAACGTAAACAAGGTTCAGGTAGTATTAATTAGTAGCACAGGAGGGAGATACACCCCCGTGGGAAACACGGTAGTAGAAGAACATGTAGAAAAAGATTATAGAACTACTGGGTAGATAGGAATAAACCCCAAACCAGGGGGGTGAGATATACAGTGTGATTGAGAGCACTTAACTGTACGGGAGGAATTATCAGTTCCTTAAGGTATAGGCGCCTTGAGGGAAGTATGAAACTGCATTGTCAAACTTAGAAACGATGCCTTCTCCATCGCCTGCCCAATCAGGGGGGGGAAAGAATGATGTACACCATAACGCTATTGAATAAAGAAGTTGTGTCTTCTAAGGCCTTGGGCTATGGTCAGCGCCCCGTGCTGAGCGGCGAGTGTCGGCAGTGAGGCCCCTGCAGACCACCAATAAGAGCGGCTTTAGCAGGTGCTGACGCGCGACGCTTGTGGAAGCCGTGTGTTACCAAATCTTTCGTTTCGGTATGCTCACGGGGCGGGAGCGCCTGGCGGGTCACGTGAGCGGTCCGCCCAATGAGGGAGAGAGACAAGCTAATTGGACATCACTGCTCGCCCCCCCGACACGCCCAACGGACGGCGCGCGGCTTCTAAGGCCAGGGGAAAACACCGCTTTCCCTCAGCGCGGCCTGTTCAGCACGGCTTCAATGTCTATGGACTCAGCCTAACAGTATTAATACCCTTGGCCGTCCCTCTTTAACACCTGGAAACATGCCACGCCCGCAAGAAACCATCCTATAGGGCTTAGGTTTGACCCTGGATGCGTGTGAGTAGTTTGAACCCACAATTTGTAAAACCGACGAAGGAGAATTGACAGAGACGCCACATTTAAGTACAGGTTAAAATCAGAAAATAGCAAAAGTTTGTGTGGGATGTACTATCATCAGCGTTGAGGTCTTCGCGTGGGAAAACCAGGAACCGAAAATAAAAAACAATTCTAGTTTGCCCCGAGGAATGTGTTAGAGGAAGAAAAATGAAAGTCCACGAGGGTTTGGGGATCAATGGGTTTATTGTCCTGTTAACCTGTAACGGCACCGTGGTAATGGGATGTGAAAGAAATGTGAAGGGTAAAATTAAGGAATGTTTCTACACCCCCGCACTCCCCCCTTTTCTCTCACGATTTTGGACTAATGTAACCGCGGATACCGAAATCGAACTTATTTTTATAGCTATAAACTGTTGCCATCCTCACCACAGGAAAAGCGCTGCTAATTTCATAGGAGAGGATGGCTTTTCTAATTTTTTTCCGCCTGAGCCGATTTTTTTTCTTTCAGAGAGAGGATTTTCACATTTCCACTGCTTAATAGCGGGGATGGGCCCCAGTTCATTTATCTTTAATTTTGAAAACGGGGGGGGGGGCGTAATTCAATAAGCGTCCATTCTGCTAGCCAGCAGGTCCGAGGACAGACGATTTATATGTGCATTAAAATTCTTTGAAGACGGTTATTAGTGATTGATGTAACGAACTGTTCATATTAATCAAGAAGTTTTGACATTTTTGATTGGATAGCTGTGAAGTGTTAATACTATTTTATGATCTCTGTTAAGTTTGATGTCCCATTAATTTCAATATAAATCAAGGCCGGTTTCTGTTTTTGCTGGTATTTGATGAAGGGCCCAGGTCAGCTTTTAACATTTTATGCCTGGTGGTAGGCCCCCCTCCCACCATCACCCCCCCCCCCACCGTGTCAGCGGCTACCTAGACGAGCGGCCATGAAATATTTGGAGTGGGAAGGAGTCCCATGTTGACAACTCTTTTGTTGTTGTGTGTGTTTTTCCAGCTCAGAAACTGGAGGTTCTTCGAAAGGGAGGCGGCAGACAGGCCAGATTCAAGTGTAAATAAAACGTCCATGAAGGAGGCAACACCAGTCATTCGGGTAACGGAGACGGACTTGCGGGTGGGGGGATGGGGACTGGTGGGTCGCGGGTGGGGGCGGTGGAGGCGAGTAGTATTAGTAATTTGGAGTGCTGGTGTGCGCTGCCGTGACTGGCAGCGTGTGGTACGCGACGGCTTGTGGACCGGCGAGCCAGAGTCTTTGTAGAATGCGCTACATCATGAGGGAACATCATACGGGCAAAAACAGAATTAGGGGAGCTCAGGCCCTCCCCTTGGAACAGAACTGGAGCAGGGTAGATGGAACGCTGAATAATGCTGGGTAGGTAAGTTTAAGGGGAAATTACATCATGTGAAACCAAATATCGGAACTCCCAAATGGCTGGCAGAATTTATCGGGAACGTGGGGAGGGGGGGCGGGCGCGCAACTCCAGTCCATCAAGGGACCCCAGGTCACGGTTTTAGGATATCCTGTTTCAGCTCAGGTGGCTCGTCAATTGCTGGCCACTATACGCAACGCTGTTGCTGAAGCAGGGATATCCCTTATTAATACACTGATCTGTTGGTGGCCCTTGAGATTCATTAGCAACGAGATGAGGACAGGTACAATAGGTATTTGTGAGTTTTTGAATGTGCAATGTTAATGTTCTGTTATTTTTACATTTTCAAATAAGAGGTAGTTAGACAATTCTACGACAGGGGTCGCGAACTGGGGGCGGCGGAGGGTAATAAATCTTTTTGGGAGGTGGTGGCAGCGCTTACAGAGGCTTACCTGTCTTGGCGACGCATCACCATGGCAACGCCGGGAGGGGGCGTCCAATGATGGTGGGTTCGTGACGCTGGAGAAGCTGTGAGATAAAGTTGCGGCACCCTGTTGTCCACAAACAACTTTTATACGAGGTAATTGTTAACTAAGCTGTCTCAATACCAGTCTGCAAGGATACAACCGATAAGACAAAACCATGGGGGACCCATAAAAGCACCCCACAACGGGATGGGGGGAGGACTGGAGGAACGATAAGGAAATACAAGGCAGTAAACGTCTAGTAGATATCTTTAATCGTTTAACAGAAGGCTGGGCATCATTTTAGAAAGGAAAAGTGGACAGGGAGAATGCCCAAATAAGTAAACATGGGAAGGGGAGATTATCAGGCAACAAATGAATTTCCCCTTTTGCGATTTGCGAGAGAGTGGCGCACACCAGTGCTGGTGGGACTGAATCTGATTGGGCGTGGTATACGCTAAAATAAAGGAAATCATATCTTTACTGACGCTTCAACGATTAACATATGTATGCAATCGGCTTCGTTAGGAGGAAAATGCATCCCCATGGAAGTAGATGTTTCAGTTATTACTGTCCTGGATGGGGTGGAAGAATGAATAGTTGTTATGTTCTCGGGTTCACCCGTAACTCCCGTGTTTTCTCTTGGCCCAAGTCTTTGTTATTATTTGGCTAGCGTTAATTTTCAGCGAAAGGAGAAGGTAAAATTGTAAGAAAAAAAAAAAAACCCACAGCAAACAAAATCCACAACAGAGAAAGATACAGAAAAAAGAGAACCTCTGGATGCCCGGTTATTTAGCGGATATAATAGTTGTTACAAACAATCGTATTACAAATGTAGATTAAGTAAAGGTTAAAAAAACAAAGAAAAAAAACCTTAAACGTGTGAAATACATTATATATAAAAATGCTGGTATACTTTTCAGTTTGTTTGTTATGGTATTGAACACAAAACTGTTCATTGGCCCTGGGGACATTGGGGACTGGTCTTCCTTATACCGAGGTCGCCGAGGCCATTTGTTACACTTTGCCCCTAGGAGGCGGCTTGTCCCCCTTAACCAGTCACTGCATTAGTTACACTTTTGCCCCTAGGAGGGGGACGGTCCCCTTAACCATGTCGCTGCCATGAGAGCAATTTGCCCCTAGGAGGGACTGGACCCTGTAACCCTTGCAGTGCCATTAGTACACTTTGCCCCTAGGATGGGGGGGACTGACCCCTGAACAATGTCACTGTCACGTAGACACTTTGCCTAGGATTCGGGAGCTGACCGAGATAACCATGTCAATGCCGGGAAGGTAGTAGTAGCACGTTGATGCCCCTAGGAGGGGGGGAGGAGGACTGACCCTTATACCAGGTCACTGCCTTAGTTACAACTTTGCCCCTAGAGGGGTGACTGACCACCTGACCGTTTATATATGTGAAAGGGGCGAGCGCGGTTTAAATGTTTTTATTATTTATTATAAAATGTTTTTCAGCGTGATTCATAAAAATACACTGAAAGTTAGCCTCTTGTTTTAAAGCCACAACATAAAAAACGGACCGACTAGTTGCGGGCTCGTTTGAGTGAGAGGTGTTCCAGTGGTAATGTAGTAGTAGAGAACGTGAGGACAGAGAGGAGGCGGGTTAAGCGGGTAACGAGCGGAGGAAAGGGAAGGAGAGTGACTTCATCGGGTCGGGCTCCATGCGCGCATTTGTGTTGCCGGTTCCTCCGCAGCGAGGAGCTGAGCTCGCTATGGTGTTGACAAAGAAGGAACTTCAAGGAGAAAGTGGAGAACTCGGGCAGGACAGTCATGCTCTCTGTGCGCTGAGCAGTGTCCTCTGCGCTTGAAACAAACCCTTTCAATGAGGTACTCAAGTTGACGGCAAGGGTCTTGAGACCGATTTAGACTTTCCCAGAGTGTTATAGCTGCGTTAATAGGCTTTAGTGTAGTTGGGGTGTGTGTCTTTGGTACAAAAAGCTTTCGCAAACATGGCAACAAGTCGCTTTCTTCACATGTGCATAGCTTTGCCAAACCTCCAGGTCTCTTCTTAAATGTACGCAGAAGCTTCCATAAACTGCACGTTCTCTTCTTCACATGTTAACCGAGATGCCCCAAACCTTCACAGGGTCTCGTTCTTCACATGTACAGAGACTTCACCAAACCTCAAAGGTATTTCTTCACAGGTGGATACAGAGCTTCCAAACGCTCACAGGGGTCTCTTCTTGCAAATGTACCCGCTTCCAATACCTACAGGTGTGAACTGTGATCTTCAAATGTTTACAGTCGCTTCCAAACCTAACAGGTATTTTCTTCAACATTGTAGGTTTGGTTGACTGAGTTTGACTGAGTTGGTGGGTGGCTTAGTTGGTTGGGTTGGTGACTGAGTGGGTTTGACTGAGTGGGTGGGTTGGTGACCGAGTGGGTGGGTTGGTGACTGGGTGTTTGGGTGGGTGACTGAGTGTGAGTGGGTGGGTGGCTTGGTGGGTGGGTGACTGAGTGGGTGGGTGGTTTGGTTGACTGAGTTTGACTGAGTTGGTGAGTGGCTTAGTTGGTTGGGTTGGTGACTGAGTGGGTTTGACTGAGTGGGTGGGTTGGTGACCGAGTGGGTGGGTTGGTGACTGGGTGTTTGGGTGGGTGACTGAGTGGGTTGTTTGGTGACTGAGTGGGTTGTTTGGTGACTGAGTGGGTTGTTTGGTGACTGAGTGGGTTGTTTGGTGACTGAGTGGGTTGTTTGGTGACTGAGTGGGTGGGTGGGTGACTGAGTGGGTTGTTCGGTGACTGAGTGGGTTGTTTGGTGACTGAGTGGGTTGTTTGGTGACTGAGTGGGTTGTTTGGTGACTGAGTGGGTGGGTGGGTGACTGAGTGGGTGGGTGGGTGACTGAGTGGGTGGGTGACTGAGTGGGTGGGTGGTTGACTGAGTGGGTGGGTGACTGAGTGGGTGGGTGACTGAGTGGGTGGGTGACTGAGTGGGTGGGTGACTGAGTGGGTGAGTTGGTGACTGGGTGGGTTGGTTGGTGATTGCATGGGTGAGTGGGTGGGTGAGTGGGTGGGTGGGACCGTGACTGAGTGGGTGACTTACTGAGTGGCTGGGTAAGTGAGTGGGTGACTTTGACTGAGTGGGTGACTTTGACTGAGTGGGTGACTGAGTTGGGTGACTGAGTGGGTGATTGTGGGTGGGTGGGTGACTGAGTGGGTGGGTGGGTGGGTGACTGAGTTGACTGACTGGGTGACTGACTGGGTGGGTGGGAGACTTACCTTGACCGGGTGGGTAGTGGTTCCTGGCGGCAGACAGTTCCCCTCCTGGCCCTGATATCTCCGTGGCACCTGGAGCAGGAGGTGGGCTCGGGAAGTTGGCGGGGGGGGGGAAAGCAAGAGTGGCAGGCTGGTTTAGGAGGGCCGCGCCGCGCTTCCCCTCTGTTCCTCTTTGGGAGTGAGGGGGGAGGAGCATGGAGTTGGCGGCTGGTAAGGGCTGCGCCGCGCTTCCCCTCCGTTCCTCGTTGGGAGCGAGGGGGGAGGAGCCTGGAGTTGGCGGCTGGTGAGGGCCGCGCCGCGCTTCACCTCCGTTCCTCGTTGGGAGCGAGGGGGCAGGAGCCTGGAGTTGGCGGTTGGGGCAGGAGGGCCGTGTGTGTGTGTTGGGTGAGGCCGAGGGGGAAGAGAGTGGCAGTTGGTGACGTCATAGAGCCACCAATCTGATTGGCCAGAGGCTGAGGACCAATCAGATTCACCGCATCTAGCACCAGACTCACAAATTTCAATTTTATTATATATAGATATATGTACCGTCTTCTCAGTGAACAATATCAGCTTGTTTGCTCCGCATGGAGTTAAAAATGAATGGATTACTGGTGTGTGCTGCAGTACCCTAAGGGCAGATTACACTAGGGGTGCGCAAACTTTTGATCCTGCGCCCCCCTGCCTCGTCCCCCAGTGCTCGTACCCCCCCCACTTCGCTCAGTCACATGACGTGCAGGGTCATGTGATGTTACGCCACGTGACCCGCAGCATCATTTGATTTGACGCCATAGCAACACGTGTTACCTCATGCCGCGTTGCCATGGAGACACATCCAGACGCTGTCTGAAGCAAGGTAAGTTGAGGTTCCAGAGGCCTCACGCGATCCCCCGGCATTTAATTATAATGCCTTGGGGAAGAGCGCGGGGCCTCCGCAACCGCTCCCCCAGAAAAATCTCGCACCCCCCAGTTTGCACACCCCTACACCACTGTAGGCTGCAGGTATAGCACTTAGAGAACACATTAAATAGATATAGGGCTCAGTATCCATTACACCCTAAAAGTGCTTAAGCAGTTGGCATGTTTCGTCGGTAACATTCCGACTTCATCAGGGGGAAAGCCTTTTATCCCCTGATGAAGTCGGAACGTTACCGACGAAACGCGTAGGGTGTTTCTGCACTTGTCTGGGGGACTTTTCCTAGCGTTTGCCACGCATTGGCACGGGGGAACCAGGGAGCTGAGGAACAACATTGCTGTACTCAGTTCTGGAGGAAGAGCTCATGGCACGACCGGAAGCGGACTAGAAAGCAGTGATTCTGATATCAGCTTTTACCTGGCACCCAAGGAAAGGTCCTATGTGTGCCAAATGCTTTATATTCAGCTACACTTGGGAGTAGTTTGGAGTTTTTTGGAGCCAATAAGTACCGGTAGTTACAATTTACGGAATCAAGCTATGGAGCCTGCCTTTTGTCTTACAGATTGCGTGGAGGGTTCGGTGTGATCCGGTGGAGAGCAGCTTGGAGCTCCCAGACGTTTTTATTATTTTTTTTGATTCCACACAATAACACACCATGAAGAAGGAAGATACTGCAGACACACAATCACACACCATGAAAAAGGGCGGTACTGCACAGATACACAGTAACACCATGAAGGAAGATTCTGCACAGACAATAAATCANNCACCATGAAGAGAGAGAAACTGCATACACACAATCACACACATGAGAGGGGCGATACTGCACAGACAACCAGTAACACACCATGAAGAAGGAAGATACTGCAGACACACAATCACACACCATGAAAAAGGGTGGTACTGTACAGATACACAGTAACACCATGAAGGAAGATTCTGCACAGACAATAAATCACACCATGAAGAGAGAAACTGCAGACACACAATCACACCATGAAGAGGGGCGATACTGCACAGACACACAGTAACACACCATGAAGAAGGAAGATACTGCAGACACACAACACACCATAAAGAAATGAGACACTTCACAGACACACAATAACCACAACATGAAGGGCAATACTGCACAGACACAAACACACCATGCGAAGGAAGTTTACACAGACACGCAATAACACACCATACACCCCCAGTGGACAACCGCTTCTCACAGCCAATCACTCCATCATTATTTAACAAAATCAAAGTTCTCAACGGAATGTTAAAAAAGCATCAAGAACGGAAAATATTTGCTCAAATGATAATACTGACACTAAACAAGAGGACTCAATGCGTGCTGGGTTTCTAACACACTATCAGATATTTGTATATTCTCCATGCCTTTCTGTTAATATTACTGTACCCCCTCTCCCCTCTCACACTGTTGATGGAGGGTCCTATTTGTCACGATCCCTTTCATCCATGTATTGCCCCATCTAACCCCCCCCCCCCCCCTCTGCCATTTCTCTCTCTACCTCACTCCTCTTAGACTGTCTCTGTGTTTTTAACACCTGTGTTAAACTCCTGAATCTCTCAGTGTCGCAAGTCCTGAGGAAGGAGAGAGAGGAAGCACTCCCGAAAGCTCGTTGTAACAGGACTTATCCCAGTTTAAATAGAGCACCTCAGGGCTCTGAATCCAACCGAGAGATATTAATTGCAGCCACTCAATTATCTAGTCTCCACCTGGACTATTGAGAGCTCTGTAAAAAGCCATATATGAGAAACAGGTGATATTTTCCTTAGCTCACATTTGGGCTGACAGGAGGAGCAGAGAAGCCGCACACAGACACTGTCTTGAGCACAAAGCTGTGATGAGATCAAGACACCCAGACACCTGTATTTCCTGGACCAGAAGACCCGAACCTGCCAGAGACTGACATGGAGGGACACCTGCTTAAAGCTGCAGTTCAGCAATATCCTGCATTGTGTGTTTTTTTAATAAATCAGTTCTGTAGTAAGAAAAAAATACTTTTAGCATTTTCTGTTTAAAAAAACAATTTTGAAAGACCAATTTTCTTGTATTCTATTTTAACAAGCATGCTTGTTCCTATAGCAACCATTTACATTCCCCATATTTAAAGATGTCGCCAACTTTGCCGATCAATAGACGGAGAACGAATTGACCGGCAGCTATGCAGTTCTTTGTAAGTAGAGATTGCCCACATGAAACTATTGAATTAAAAAAAAAAAAAAACGGGAGCTTTAACTGCAGCTTTAAGCACTCCTGAGACTTTGGGGTGATAGGCTGGTAATGGAAATATCCTTCCTCCTGCAATAGGGTCTGGGGCAGTAAGTAGCCCTTACAAAGGGATGGGGTTTGTTATTTTGTTGTTTTTGTCTGTTTTGCCTGGATAAAGGAACAGGCTCAATAAAGCCAAGATATAATGTCACCCTAACCAGCCTCCATTATATGTACCTCCGCACATATCTCTACACTCGTCTTATAATATCTGTTGTTATAATACTGAAGTACTCATTTACTCTCACTGTTCGCAACGACTAACACAGCTATTTCTATTTTCATTCATATACTTGTGTGCCCATTGGCATTTCATTTTCCCAGAATCCCTGGCTTCAGGGGAAGCACTGTATGCTATGAGTAAGGGGAAGGGCAGGGTGGCAGACCTGTCTGAGACACGTGAATTTGCTCACACGTGGGATTTTCACACACGTGATTTTCATTTGTGTATATATATACACACACAAACATGTGGAAGTAACGGAGGCACTGCAGTGAGATAACACACGTGTGTTGTAATATATATATTACATATTAATATATATATATATATCATGAATACAAATTTATGCAACTGTTCGGGACACTTATCGGCTGCCTAAACCGAGACCGTAGTTTCATGAGTCACTGCCCTCACACAAGAGACTCTCTTCCCATGAGTGCCATGTCTTTACATACTACTGTGCTATATGTATGCACCACCCAGCTGTCTCTTACACATACTAATACTCTATTGTAATTCCATCCCTATATTCCATAGAGAACCACATAGTATCTACAACACTCTTTTAGTATGGGCAGGTAAAGGCAGAATGAGGTTTAATACAGATAAATGTAGGTTATGCATTTGGGATGCAAGATAAAAGGCGACTTACTTAAATGAGATATATTGGGGGAATCCTTGATGGAGAATGATTTAGGAGTGCTTGTAGACTGCAGGCTTAGCAATAGTGCCCAAAGTCATGCAGTAGCTGCAAAGGCAAACAAGATCTTATTTGCATCAAACGGCAAGTGATGGAAGGAGTAACATAATAATAATGCCCCTTTACAAAGCATTAGTAAGACCACACCTTGAATATGGAGTACATTTTTGGGATCCAATCCTAAGAAAAGACATTATGGAACTAGAGAGAGTGCAGAAAGAGCCACCAAATAATAAAGGGATGCAATCTAACTTATGAGGAAGGCTAGCTAAATTAGATTTATTACATTAGAAAGGAGGCGTCTAAGACGGGATATGATACTATATACAAATATATTCGGGGACAATACAAGGAGCTTTCAAAAGAACTATCATCCCACGGGCGTACAAAGGACTCAGGGCATCCCTTTAGGTTGGGGGAAAGGAGATTTCACCAGCAAAAAAGGAAGGGTTTTTTACAGTTAAGGGCAGTTACAATGTGGGATTCATTACCCATGGAGACTGTGATGGCAGATACAATAGATTTGGAGGGGAAGAGAGAGGGGGAGACAGATAGAGGGGGAAGGGAGGGGGAAAGAGGGGAGGGAGGTGGGAAAGATGGGGTGGAGAGTAGTGAGGGGATAGAGAGAGACATATGTGCTTAATTACACATTGTATATATATATATATATATATATATATACAAAGACACCTGGGTGAAAGTGACTGGGTGGGTGTGTGGGTGGGTGGGTGACTGGGTGAAAGTGACTGGGTGGGTGTGTGGGTGGGTGGGTGACTGGGTGAAAGTGACTGGGTGGGTGTGTGACTGGGTGAAAGTGACTGGGTGGGTGTGTGGGTGGGTGGGTGACTGGGTGAAAGTGACTGGGTGAAAGTGACTGGGTGAAAGTGACTGGGTGGGTGACTGGGTGGGTGACTGGGTGGGTGGGTGACTTGACTGAGTGGGTGGGTGACTGAGTGGGTGGGTGACTAAGTGAGTTTTTGGGTGACTAAGTGAGTGGGTGGGTGGGTGACTGAGTGAGTGGGTGGGTGGGTGACTGGGTGAAAGTGACTGGGTGGGTGACTGAGTGGGTGGGTGACTGAGTGAGTGGGTGGGTGACTGGGTGGGTGGGTGACTGGGTGAAAGTGACTGGGTGGGTGTGTGGGTGACTGGGTGGGTGACTGGGTGACAGTGCGTGGGTGGGTGACTGGGTGACAGTGCGTGGGTGGGAGACGGTGGGTGACTTACCTTGACCCCGTGGCATCTGGCTGGGGCAGGAGGTGAGTTCAGGAAGCTGGGGGGGCAAGAGTGGCAGGAGTCCCGCGCCGCGCTTCCCCTCCGTCCGGGAGCCGGCGCACATGATGGGGAGTCTCGCGCCGCGCTTCCCCTCTCCGGTAGCGGCGCACGTGAGGGGGAGTCCCGCGCCACGCTTCCCCTCCGTCCGGGAGCCGGCGCACGTGAAAGGGAGTCCCGCGCCACGCTTCCCCTCTCCGGTAGCGGCGCACGTGAGGGGGAGTCCCGCGCCGCGCTTCCCCTCCGTCCGGGAGCCGGCGCACGTGAGGGGGAGTCCAGCGCCGCGCTTCCCCTCTCCGGTAGCGGCGCACGTGAGGGGGAGAGCAAAAGGCCCGGGCCGCGCCGCGAGGGGGGAGGAGCCTGGAGTTTGCTGCTGAGCAGGAGGGCCGCGGCGCACGGTGAGGGTGATGGTGCGGCTGGGGATGTTGCGGAGCGTGGGGATTTGGGTGAGGTGGGGGGAGAGAGTGAGGGGCACCGGGAGAGGAGGGGGGGGGGGGGGGGGGA
>WSYH01002187.1:0-40167 GCA_036426205.1 Ascaphus truei | reverse complement strand
AATGACTGGGGGGGGACATGAATGTGGAGTGGCGTGTTGAGGGGTGGGTGACTGACGTGGAGTGGGTGGGTGACTGGGTGAAGGTGGGTGACTGGGTGAAGGTGGGTGACTGGGTGAAGGTGGGTGACTGAGTGAGTGGGTGACTGAGTGAGTGGGTGGGTGACTGAGTGAGTGGTGTGGGAGGGTAGGGACTGGGTGATGAAAGTGACTGGGTGGGTGTTGTGGGTGCGATGGGTGACATGCCGGTGGGTGGGAGACGGTGGTGTGACTTACCTTGACCCCGTGGCATCTGGCTGGGGCAGGGAGGTGAGTCGGGAAGCTGGGGGGGGGGCAAGGTGGCCAGGAAGACCCGCCGCCGCGTTCCCCTTCGTCGGTTAGCGGCGTACGTGAGGGGGAGTCCCGCCCGCCCCGTTACCCTCTCCAGTAGCGGCGCACGAGGGGGGGTAGTCCGCGCCGCGCTTCCCCTCTCCTGGTAGCGGCGCACGTGAGGGGGCGAGCAAAAGGCCGCGGCCGCCACGCCGCAAGGGGGGAGGAGTGGAGTTTGTGCGAGCAGGTAGGGCGCCCGGCGACACGGTTGGAGGGTGATGGTGCGGCTGGGGATGTTGCGAGAGGTGGGGATTGGGTGAGGTGATGGGGGCGGGTAAGGTGGGATGGTGAGGAGGAGGTAGAGGGGCACCAGGTGAGAGGAGGTAGGGGGGGGTGTGTTATATGTGGAAGGCTGAGCTGCGGTTCCACGACGGGGGGGGAGAGTGAGAAGGTGCTTGTGTGTGTGTGAGGGGGTGTGTGTGAGGGTGTGTGTGTGTGTGTGTGTGTGTGTGTGTGTGTGTGTGTGTGTGTGTGTGTGTGTGTTTTTGCCCGTCACTCTGCCTCAGGCCAATGAGAGGTGCGGGGGCGGGCAGGCCAAGGGACCAATGAGATTGCCGCTAGGGACGCAGACATACAGTGCTTTCAGAAATATATAGTAGATATAACCTGCCGATGGACAAACCATGGTGTGTGATTAGCGGAAGTAGAGCAAAGTGGAAAAAAGGAGGACTGGAAGCAGGATTGTCACGGGAGACCGGGCTTTTTACATCGGTTTACCAGGATCATTCATTGAGCAAAACAAGGTAATGAAATAAATTGTAATTTATTCGCATAAATTCGCTTACACACAATGATACACAAAATGCAGATGAAAAGACACACTTACTTTGGGATTGGGGTCTAAAACTAGACTTTCCTAGCTGCAGGGAACTCTATAGAAGAGTTTTAACCTTATCTGGGATTTAGCCCGGAATCTCCTGAAACCCAAATCGGCATAACGTTCCACACACCCCGCTACGTTCCCTTCTGAGAACTTGGTCCCTCCTGACCGCGAGTTACTACAAATCCTCTGGAACTCAAATCGGCATAAAATGCCAGCCACTTCCGCTATGATAGTTTCTGAGAACTTGGGCGCAGAAGTCGGGACTCAGTCTCTGGCGGGCACTTTTCAGGCTTGAAATCGAAGCTGGTTGCTCTGCTATTCGCGCAGAAGCAACTTTGAAATGCCTGCCCGCGCTCTTACTACCGGAGGACACAAATCTGATTGGCTCACAGATTCTTATAGTATTCTTAGTTTCATTCACAAAACTCAGCAGCCAATCATCACTTGGGAAAATTCCCAGCAACCAATCAGAGCCAAGCCGGCTAGAAAAGCCGGGTCAGCGGGAAATCTGAAATAGCCAAGAGACATGCGCAAGCCTGCCGCCTCTCTCCCTGCCGCCTCTCTCCCTGCCGCCTCTCTCCCTGCCGCCTCTCTCCCTGCCACCTCTCTCCCTGCCCCCTCTCTCCCTGCCACCTCTCTCCCTGCCACCTCTCTCCCTGGTTATCTCAATGCCACCCGCTGCGCAGGCTCCAAGGCTCCACCAGGTCTGGCAGAGCAAGTGGCATCCTGGAAGACTACCATTGATCTCCGTACCTGGTACTCCGCCTTCACCGCTGACCAAATACTATTAACACCTCTGGCTGCTTTGAATTCCGATGTTCAGCAGACTTACCGGCGCCTATGGGTTAGCTCGGGAAGCCTGTTTGGACATCGGTTTCGAATGTAAAAACACATTACATATAATAAAGTATATTTTAATACCCTTCTGAGTATTGGGGAACAGGTGACAGAGAGGGAAAAATGTTGTACTTTTATTTCAATCTGCCTTATTCCCCACACACTTTCTCTTAGACTCAGTCTAGACTCTCAGAGTCCCCCCTCAACCTTATATGCATTTGGGGCACCCACAAACATTATACTGGTTGTAGGTCACCTTGGCACTAGCTGGGGTACCCCAATTTAACCCAGGGAATCCCTCAGTTACAGGAATACATATTTATCCTTGTGCCTCATTGTCACGGAAGACCAAAGCTTTTAACACAAAAATACTCGGATCCTTTGATTGAGCAAAACGTAAGGTAAAATAAATTGTGATTTATTTACACGAGAAACACACACCGCTTGAATTACAAAATAACACGAATAAACACTTACTGGGACAGGGCAAAACAAAATAAAATGTCCACGGAACGAACTTCACAAAAAGAAAGTCTTCAGGCACCAATTCCCAGGAGCGGACCGTAGGTCCCAAATGCAGGGGGACAGGGGCTGGTTCTGCTGCAATCCTTGCTGACTGGCTCCTGGTGATTGCTGCAGCAGGCGCCAGCTCAGTGGTGAAAACGCAGGTTGCATGACCCAGGTCGTTACCAAGTAAGATTTCGGCATCCAACAAAGGCAAAACCCCCACCTCCCTCATGCCACGTCCGGCATCCCAGTCCAAAAAGACCGGGGCAATTTGGAGTGAGCGCGGTCCTCCGTCTGGCATGGTCACTTGCATACCGGTGCCCGGGAGCAAATCCACTGGCCGCACCATATTAGGGCGAACCAGTGTCACGGTGGCACTGGAGTCTAGCAAGCCGTCCGTCTGCCGGTCTCCAATGGTCACCCTCCGCAGATGCTTCTGCTGTACATCGTTTGGCTGCATCCTTACTGGAGCAACCTGATGTCCCCTGATCTCCGCTGCTGGTCCCGAGGTGGCAAGTGCAGATTCTCTGCTGGACGTACCTCAGTGTAGTCGATTCCACGGCTGTACTTGGCTCCTCTGTGTGTGCCAGTCGCACTCGGTTGACCGGCCTCGCAGCTGGTGATCGTTGCCCCTGATGGGGTCCCTTGAACCGGTCCCGGTCCGGACAGTCTGGACATAGATGACCGACCATATTGCAGGTAAAACACCTCCTCTCATGTTTAAACTCTGTAGCCTTGGATGCGTTGACGGGTGCTGCAAATTTCTGTGTCCTCTGAGGGGTAGTTTTAGCTCCCTTGGCCACGTGTCCCGTTCCTTTGGGAGCTGCTGGATCCTCTATTGCAACCCTGCTGGCCACATACTCATCAGCCATTTTCGCAGCCTCCTCATAGGTCTGAGGTTTGTGGTCAAAGACCCATGCCCTCACATCCATGGGGAGCTGCTGCAGCAACTGCTCCTGAAAAAACAAGTCCAGTAGGGTATGGAATTTTGTAACCCCATTCCCCTCCAACCACTGAGTCCCGTGTAAGGCCATATGGCCAGCATAGTCACTGAATGACTCCCCGTGGAGTACTCCCCCTGCCCGGAACTTGCCCCTGTATGCTTCTGGTGCCAGGGTGTACTGGGTCAGCAGTTTGCTCTTGATATGACCGTAGTCATCAGCATCCACACGTGGAATACCCTGCAAAGTTCGCTTGGCTTTCCCAGATAACAGTGGTCACAGTCTGACCACCCAATCCCTTCTTGGAGTTCGGAACCAGGAGCACTGCGTCTCGAAGTCATTTAAAAATGCATCAATGTCATCTGTGCCATCCACGAACTTACTGACGCTGTGATGGTCCGCCCGGGGAAGCTCCTGTTCCCCGTTTACAAGGTGAGAGTGGTGGGCTTTTCCGAGCACTGCTGTCAGGAGCTGTACCGGCTCTGCAGTTCTAACCCCTGCTCCCCATGTTGCGAGAAGTGCTGTGAGCCCAGGGACATCCCGCTCTGCAGCCGCAGCTACTACTTCGTCTGCACTCACTGGCACCACGCCACCCACAGCTGGGGGGTCACTAGCATTTTCCTCATGTCCTTGCAGCCCCAGAGCTGGAGGGACCTCCTGCACTCTGGGCTGAATAGTGCTCACCGCCAAAGCAGCTACGAGACTTGCCCCTCTGGTGGTACCATGCGGTCCTTATGACGCTCCAAATCCTCCTCCAGCTGTACCTTTTCAACGCGCATCTGTCGGTAAGCCATATCACACATCTCTCCACGATCTTCTCTCTGGTCCAGGATCGGAATCTTACTGAGCGATTACTCATGGTGCTATCGGGGTATGGGTAAAGGGACAGTGA
Organism: Ascaphus truei; assembly: GCA_036426205.1. Lineage (NCBI taxonomy): Eukaryota > Metazoa > Chordata > Amphibia > Anura > Ascaphidae > Ascaphus > Ascaphus truei. The sequence continues at coordinate 35,801 of WSYH01002187.1, read as the reverse complement.
AGTATCTCGTGCTCATTAGAAGTGCGTGTAAGTTGCCACTTGTTTGAGGAGCTCGCAAGCTACGAGGTCCCCCACTATCCTACAGAATCCCGCAGGAGACAATAGTATAGGTTCAATCAGTATCCCACCGTGGCGACCAGTTAATGCAAGCCTGTCACGGTGGACCAGAACTTATCAACACTTTTTATATTTTTGGGATTCTCGATTGAACACAACAAGGAGGCAAAATAAATTGTGATTATTTCCTTGCTAGACAAACACACGACAACTTCAGAATACACTTAATACAGCACTTACTGGGATGGGAAAACGAAATAAATTGTCCTTTGCGAGAAAGCGCAAGAAATGCAGTCTCTGTTAAAAGTCCTGTTGGCCAGATCGCAAGTTGCCGATCTACTGTAATAATTTTGTCAAATCAAAGAATTTCGTTGTAGTTCGTAGGAATGCGTTCGGGAGTCACCAGGGCTAGCGAATTCCGAAGTTTGGGGTAAATTCTTGGTTGTGATGTTATTAACCCTTTGCGTCTTGGAACTGCTGCCGCTGTACTTGAACGAAATCCTGCGTAAAGCACAGTCACATCATGAATCATATCTGGATCACACTGGGGTTCGTTCGGCGGGCAAAGTTATAGGGTTCTCCAGTTTATACATAACATGTACACCCAATTCCCTCCGTGGGAACATTTAACCCACCAATCCCTGATTTGCCCTTAATTTGCATTGTGGGCAAAAAAGTATTTCTGGTCTGCAAAGCGCATGTGCTCACTTGACACCACATCGTGGGCTGTGTTTATGTCCCTGTGAGTTCATGGAATAAATACCCTCAGTTTTTAGTCTGAAGTTGTGCCCATTATTTTTTCCCTTAGGATTTTTTCCTCAGGATCTTCTTGCCAGCAGTGCTCCTTTGCTCTTCTTGTTTATGCGGTTTCGCATATCTGGAATACACCCCTTCCCTGGCGACCCTGGGTCTGGAGTTTGTCTCCAAGGTGTCAATGGCCCGGGATCAGGCACTTATCAGGATTCCAGCCATGTTTACACTTTGGCGCTTTGAGGTTTTTCATCTCTGTCACTTCGCTAGACTGAGGGTCTCCGGCTTAGCGGGAACTCTTTGAAGTGCCGGAAAGAAAATACCCTCAGCTCATTCACCCCTAGCATATTTACATGCCAAAGGATGCCCAGGCTCACAGAAAAAACAGTTCCTGCCTGTACATTTTAAATTCACAGTATTTACACACTTTATTAAAACATCATGTTCTGGGTGTACCACAACTGTAATTTTTATATGTATGTATGTGTTTTATTTATTTATTCTTGCACACCAAAAACCATGGTGCTGGGTGCCTCCTTTCATGAGTTAGCCGGCTTCATTGAAATGGCTTTCGTGTGGGAACCCAAGTTCACCTAGGTCCCACATCAATTGACCTACTTCTCACGCCCATTGACTTTCTGTCTTTCAAGTTCTGCAGGCTAACAAGGTATCGGTAAAACACTCCAAATCTAACTGCAAGCCACTTATTCAATTGACTTGTGGTTACGAGGTTGAATGGACAGAAATGGATACCCATACTTCAAACAGACCGCAAAACCGCAGCCACGCTTCTTCAATCAGCACTGGCTTTGGCGCTCACTACTCTATCTTGTGCCTTAAAAAGAATATAGCACACATTGCATTTACTTCTATTACAGCAGGCAGAGAACAGCCTGCAAATTGGGGTTAAGAAGGGTGGGACAGGGCAAATACTTTTAACCCCTTCATTCCCAATGCGAGTTGGGGTTAATCAGCTGGATATATTACATTTATTTAGGCCTGATTAACCCTCTCCTCGCCACAGTGGTCTCCAGCCCTGCTCTTCTGTCTCTCGACATTTATACTTTACGTGGTCTCCAGCCCTGATCTTTTGTTTCTCTCCACGTATAAACTTTATGTGGTCTTCAGCCCTGCTCTCGTGTCTCTTTGCGTACATATACTATACATGGTCTCCAGCCCTGCTCTCTTGTTTCTCACCACGTATATACTATGCAGGGTCTCCAGCCCTTCTCTCTTGTGTCTCTCAACGTATATATTATATGTGATCTCCAGCCCTGCTCTCTCGTGTCTCTCCATGTATATACTTTACGTGGTCTCCAGCCCTGCTCTCTCATGTCTCTCCATGTATATACTATACGTGGTCTCCAGCCCTGCACTCTCGTGTCTCTCATGTATATACAATACGTGGTCTCCAGCCCTGCCCTCTTGTGTCTCTTAAGAGTTTGTAAGCAGGGTTCAAGGGCAACAGAGAGCAGGGTAGTCCAGGATGAGCAGAGGTCAAACCAGGGAAATGCAGAAATAAGCAGGAGCAGGAATAGGCTGGAACACAGAGAGAGCAAAGCATAGGACTGCACACACAGGGATAACAGAAGCTATGCATAGCGATGATAGAAAGGACAGACGGGGGTTATAAAGGAGGGAACACCAATAGGAGAGAGAGGAGGAGCAGAGAGTGAAGTGGGAGACAGCAGGGATTGGTGAGGAGGAGAAGAGGAAGAGACAGGGGAACCAGTCAGAGAGATTGCTTGCAGGGCATGGGAGGAGGAGTCAGGAGAGTGGAAAGCCCTAGAAGAGGAGCGTGTGCGCGCGCCCTCTGTAATCTGAGAGTGCGCACGCACATGCTGCGTCACGAGGCGCGCAGAGCACCACGCCGCGGGAACACCTACGGAGGGGAATGGAGGAACGGAGGGAACAGCCACCGGAGGTGAGGGAATGGGAGCAGATACCGAGGGGGCCTGAGAGTGGGGAACATCACAGCAGGGGCTCGGGGACCGTGCGGGTGCGTGTCTTGCGGGGCGCGCGCCGTGGTACAGGAACGGCGTCAGAGGCTGCCGGAGAGGGACAGGTGTGGGTAAAGAAGGAAGGCTGGCAGGGGAAGGGACAGAGAGGGTGACGTCAGGGATACAAGAAGGGGAAGGAATCCCCTGAACCGTCACAGTATCCCCTCCTTGAGGATCGATCTCCGAGCGATCCAGCCACGGTTTTTGAGGAACTTTTTGATGAAATTGTTAGAGTAGTTTCGGGGCATGGGTATGACATGCTGGTACCCACGAATGCTCCTCCGGACCATAGCCCTTCCAGTGGACGAGGAACTGGAGCTTGTTTTTAGACCAGTGAGAATCAATGAGGGATTGGACCTCGTACTCTTGTTGTCCTAGGGTGGACACTGGGTTGGGTTTACGGGAAGGATCCGGAAAATGCGAGCTGTGTACAAAGGGTTTAAGCAGGGAGACATGAAACACTGAAGGAATCCTCACGGTGGGGGGTAGGTCAAGACGATAAGCGACTGGGTTGATTTTCTCTATGATTTTGAACGGGCCCAAAAATCTTGGTGATAGTTTAGGAGATGGAGTTTTGAGCCTGATACTCCTCGAGGAAAACCTCACTCTGTCACCAGGCTTGAAAGAAGGCCCAGGTTGGCGATGACGATCCGCCTTGGTCTTTTGTTTGGCAACAGCAGATTGTAGGGATTTGAGGATCCTTTTCCAAGAGTTCTGTAGGGTCGTAACATGAGAGTCGGCTGAAGGAATGCCAGAAGGGGGAGAAGAGAGAGGAAGACTACTGGGGTGGAAGCTGAAATTAATGAAAAAGGGAGACTCCTGGGTAGACTCATTTTTGAGAGAGTTGATTGCAAATTCAGCCCATGGAAATAGATCCACCCAGTTGTCCTGTGAGTCAGATACGAAACATCTTAGATATTGCTCTAGGGTTTGATTCATCCTTTCGGTCTGACCATTGGTCTGAGGATGGTATCCAGAAGAGAAAAGGAGGGAAATTCTGAGTCTCTGGGAAAACGCCCGCCAGAACTTAGAGATGAATTGAGATCCTCTGTCAGAAACAATAGAAATGGGAACGCCATGTAATCTGAAAATTTCCTTGGAAAAAACATCGGCCAGAGTAGCAGAGTTAGGAAGGCCCTTGAGGGGAATAAAGTGTGAATGTTTAGAGAATCTGTCTACTACGACCAGAATGGTATTCATTCCTTTGGAATTGGGCAGTTCGACAATGAAATCCATCGAGATGTGTTTCTATGGTTGTTCCGGAATGGGAAGAGGCAAGAGGAGGCCGGAAGGTTTGTGGTGGAGCGTCTTACTCTGGGCACATACAGGACAGGCACTAGGCACTAGTAAAGTCAAAAATGTCTTTGTTCCACTTCGGCCACCAAAATGTCCGTTTAATAAGATCCGCTGTCCTTTTGAAGCCTGGATGACCGGCAGGAATTACTCCAAAGTAGAATCTTGTGGCAAAAGCGTGGAGCTGCGAATAAGCGTCCTTCTGGTACCTTGAACCTGCTGGAATGTGAGCCTGAGCTTTGTTGATTTCGTCCAACACATCAAAATTGTTAGCGGAGATTATACATTTGGCAGGAAGGATAGGTTCCGTGGTTTCATTAGCTTTGTTTTCCGTGGCGAACTGGCGAGAGAGAGCGTCTGCTTTGACATTTTTGGTACCAGGAATGTATGAAATGGTATAGTTAAAGTGGGAGAAGAAGAGAGACCACTGAGCTTGGCGAGATCCCAGATGTCGGGCTCCCTCGCTCCCTCGATATACAGCAAATTTTTGTGGTCGGTGAGGATAGCAATAGGTTCTTTGGTACCTTCTAAAAGATGCCTCCATTCTTGGAGAGCCAGTTTAATGGCCAAAAGTTCACGATTACCAACATCATAATTCCTTTCGGCAGATGAAAATTTCCGCGAAAAAAAAACACAGGGATGGAGTTTTTCTTGGGGAGAAGACCTCTGGGAGAGAACTGCACCAGCTCCCACGTCTGAAGCGTCGACTTCCAAAGTGAAGGGGAGAGAGGTGTCCGGATGACGTAGGATGGGTGCAGACACAAAAAAGCTTTCTTAAGCACCTCAAAAGCAAGAATAGCCTCCAGAGACCAGGAGGTGGTATCGGCGCCGTTCTTGGTCAAAGCGGTGATGGGAAGAGCAATAGAAGAATTTTTTTTGATGAATTTCCTGTAATAGTTGGCAAAGTCAAGAAAACGCTGCACAGCCTTGAGTGAATTAGGCAGCGGCCAGTCGAGAACAGCTTTTATTTTTTTGGATCCATAGAGAAACCTTGGCTGGAGATAATGTAGCCTAGGAAGGCAGTAGAGGTCTGGTGGAACAAACATTTCTCCATCTTGGCGTATAGTCGGTTAGAACGGAGCCTAGACAGCACCAGTTTGGCATGTTGAATGTGTTCCTCCAGGTCTTTAGAAAAAATGAGAATGTCGTCCAGATATACTATGACAAATGTTCCCAACACATCTCAGAAGATGTCGTTCATGAACTCTTGAAAGACGACAGGAACATTGCATAAACCAAAGGGCATAACTAGATACTCATAATGTCCTGATCGTGTATTAAATGCTGTTTTCCACTCGTCCCCCTCCCTTATGTGAATGAGATTATAGGCCCCTCTTAAGTCGAGCTTGGAGAAGATAGAGGCCCCCTGGAGACGGTCGAACAGTTCAGAGATTAAAGAAAGGGGATACCGATTCTTTACTGTGATCTTATTGAGTCCGTGAAAGTCAATGCACGGCCTAAGTGATCCATCCTTCTTCTTCACAAAGAAGAAACCTGCCCCGGCAGGGGAGGTAGGGTTGCGGATGAATCCTTTTTCCAAATTTTCTTGAATGTAGGACATCATGCCCTCAATTTCAGGAACGGACAAAGGATATGATTTTGACTTTGGAAGGATGGTCCCAGGAATCAAATCGATAGGATAATCGTACGGGCAATGGGGAGGTAGAACCTCAGCTTGTACCTTGTTGAACACATCCAAGTACTCGTCATACACGGTTGGTAGAATCGATAGATTGGAAGGAACGGAATCCAGACCGGCAAGTACTGCAACAAGAGAAGCCGCAGGAGCAGAGTCCGCGGAGGAAGGCCACTGGATGGGGAGGGTACCGGTCCAATCAATGCGCGGATTGTGGAGTTGAAGCCAAGGCAATCCTAAAATAAGTTGAACAGTAGGAGATTGAAAAATATTGAAAATTATTACCTCTTTATGACCGTCGGCCAAGGTCAGTGTAAGAGGGATAGACTCCCAAATGATAAATGCTGGCTGGAGTGGTCGGCCGTCGATGGCCTTGAGACCAATAGGAGCTTTTCTACTGACCAAAGGGATTTGATTCTCAGAGGCGAAGGTTTGGTCCAGGAAGTTACCACCAGATCCAGAATCAATGAAAGCTTTTACCTGCAGGAAAAGGTCAGGACCCTCCAGAGTGGCAACAAGCAAAAACTTCTTTGGGAGATTTTCGGGGAGAGAGGGGCAAGGAGAGACAGTACCCAGTAGAAGCCCCTCTACCTTTACTGGGTGTTCCCGTTTCCCAGATTCAGGGGACAATTCTGGAGACGATGTTACGGAGAAGCACAGTAGAAGCAGAGTTTATTCAGACGGCGTCGCAGTCTCTTCGCGGCCCGAAGTTGCTGGCTACCGATTTGCATTGGCTCCGGAGCCTCCAGTGCCAGGAGAGGTGTTGTGGGCGACCGATGAGAGACAAAAGAGGAAGGAAGAGAGCGAGAACAGTGTCTCTCGTGCCGTCACTCCTGGGTACGCTGGTCCATGTGTACGCTCAGGGTAATCAACTCCTCCAGGGAAGAAGGCCAGGCATGAGTAGCAAGATCATCCTTCAAGGTGTCTGAGAGTCCATACCAGTATGCGGCGGCGAGTGCCTCATCATTCCATTGGGTCTCTGTGGCAAGAGTACGGAACTCGATTGTGTACTTGGCAGCAGATCTTCGGGCCTGTGAAATATGGAAGAGAGATAATGCGGCTGTCTCGCGCCGTGCAGGAGAATCAAATACTTGCTGAAATTCGCACCTGAACAGAGGATAATCTTGGGTTAGTTCGCTTTTACGTTCCCAGAGGGGGGAGGCCCAAGCGAGGGCGTCTCCGGTAAGCAAGGCTAAGATGTAAGCCACCTTAGAACGACCAGTGGGAAACAGGGAGGGGGACATCTCAAATTGCACCTCGCATTGGTTTAGGAAACCGCGGCAGGCGAGGGGGTCCCCATCATAGCGATTAGGTGATGGAATACGGGGTCCAGAGCTGGCATAAGTCGTGGCAACCGGCGGTGCTGGAGCCATGTGGGTCTCCTGAAGGGAGAGTTTAGCCAATTGCTGGGAGACTGTGGACAGCTGATTGCTCACAAATTGTAAGGCCTCTATAGAAATACCTGTACCCACCTCAGGGGGTCTGCGTTTGTTGGGCTCGGCATAATGTCACGCCAGTATGCCCGCAGACCTGGCAAGACCCCCATACTGAGGTGGGAACGGTATTACCACACACCCACAGCAGTGAGGGCAAGCCCGGAGTGTGGTATGGCGTTGCTGGGCCTGTTGGAAGATAGTTAGTGATACTTGCAACGCCTTGGTGGTATAGCGTAAGAATAGTGGTGTCCGTGCGCCAGAGTCCAGGGATCCAGAAATCAGGGTAGTCAAGTTCGCAAGCCAAGTCCAGGAGTTACAGAGGTCAGCAAGGTAGAGTTCGAAAGCAGGGTTCAAGGGCAACAGAGAGCATGGTAGTCCAGGATGAGCAGAGGTCAAACCAGGGAAATACAGAGATAAGCAGGAGCAGGAACAGGCTGGAACACAGAGAGAGCCAAGCATAAGACTGCACACCCAGGGATAACAGAAGCTATGCAGAGCAATGATAGAAAGGAGAGACAGGGGTTATAAAAGAGAGAACACCAATAGGAGAAAGAGGAGGAGCAGAGGGAGAAGTGGGAGACAGCAGGGATAGGTGAGGAGGAGAAGAGGAGGAGACAGGGGAACCAGTCAGAGAGATCGCCTGCAGGGCATGGGAGGAGGAGCCAGGAGACAGAAAAGCCCTAGAAGAGGAGCGTGTGCGCGCGCCCTCTGTAATCTAAGAGTGCGCGCGCACAGGCTGCGTCACGAGGCGCGCGCAGCGCCGCGCAGCGGGAACACCTACGGAGGGGAATGGAGGAACGGAGGGAACAGCCACCGGAGGTGAGGGAATGGGAGCAGATACCGAGGGGGCCTGAGAGTGGGGAATGTCGCAGCAGGGGCTCGGGGACCACGCGGGTGCGCAAGTCTTGCGGGGCTCGCGCCGTGGTAAAGGAACGGCGTCAGAGGCTGCCGGAGAGGGACAGGTGTGGGTAAAAGAAGGGAGGCTGGCAAGGGAAGGGACAGAGAGGGTGACATCAGGGATACAAGAAGGGGAAGGAATCCCCTGAACCGTCACAATACTATACATGGTCTCCAGCCCTGCTCTCTTGTGTCTCACCACATATATACTGTACGTGGTCTCCAGCCCTGCTCTCTCGTGTCTCACCACATATATACTGTACGTGGTCTCCAGCCCTGCTCTCTCGTGTCTCACCATGTATATACTGTATGTGGTCTCCAGCCCTGCTCTCTCGTGTCTCACCACATATTTACTGTACGTGGTCTCCAGCCCTGCTCTCTCGTGTCTCACCACGTATATACTGTACGTGGTCTCCAGCCCTGCTCTCTTGTGTCTCACCACATATATACTGTACGTGGTCTCCAGCCCTGCTCTCTTGTTTCTCACCACGTATATACTGTACATGGTCTCCAGCCCTGCTCTCTTGTGTCTCACCACATATATACTGTACGTGGTCTCCAGCCCTGCTCTCTTGTTTCTCACCACGTATATACTGTATGTGGTCTCCAGCCCTGCTCTCTTGTGTCTCACCACATATATACTGTACATGGTCTCCAGCCCTGCTCTCTCGTGTCTCACCACGTATATACTGTATGTGGTCCCCAGCCCTGCTCTCTTGTGTCTCTCCATGTATTTACTATACGTGGTCTCCAGCCCTGCTCTCTCGTGTCTCTCCACGTATATAGTATACGTGGTATCAAGCCCTGCTCTCTCGTGTCTCTTTACGTGCATATACAATACGTGGTCTCCAGCCCTGCACTATTGTATCTCTCCACTTATATACAATACGTGGTCTCCAGCCCTGCACTCTCGTGTCTCTCATGTATATACTATATGTGGTCTCCAGCCCTTCTCTCTTGTGTCTCTCATGTATATACTTTACGTGGTCTCCATCCCGTCTCTCTTGTGTCTCTCCACATATACTGTACGTGGTCTCCAGCCCTGCTCTCTTGTGTCTCTCCATATGTACTATTTGTGATCTCCAGCCCTGCTCTCTCGTGTCTCTCCACATATATACTTTATGTGGTCTCCAGCCCTGCTCTCGTGTCTCTCCACGTATATACTGTACGTGGTCTCCAGCCCTGCTCTCTCGTGTCTCTCCACGTATATACTGTACATGGTCTCCAGCCCTGCTCTCGTGTCCACGTATATACTGTACATGGTCTCCAGCCCTGCTCTCGTGTCTCTCCACGTATATACTGTATGTGGTCTCCAGCATGTCTCTCTTGTGTCTCTCCACGTATATACTGCACTTGGTCTCCAGCCCTGCTCTCGTGTCTCTCCACGTATAGACTGTACGTGGTCTCCAGCCTTGCTGAGACATCAGGCCAGTGAGTCGGACCATGGACCCGGTAAGAACTATTAGAGGAAGGAAGGTAGTCATTTTTGATGGTGCAATATTGTGATTTAAAGACAAAGATCAATACAGAGTTTAATGATTCACAGAAGCATCAGAAACAAACTCATGACTGTAAGTTAACATCTCCAAACTACTGCTCGTCCTTTTAATCATAAATTACACAATTACAGCAACATTAATACATATCTGCTATTACACGGGCTGTAGTAGTGCATGAAAACGTGTATATGTGCAATACAGTCATTGCTGGCACAGTCCGTGCAAAATACAAACATTAGGTTTCATACAGTTCTGCTGAGCTAATATAAAAAAAACTACATATATAGTTATGCCTTACTGATATGATGTGACTATGAAGGGGTTAACCAGGCTCACTAATAAAGGTTCGGCCCACTTGGTTACGCCTGATATGTGTTTTGAGATTCTAGAGTGTCAGCTCTTGGACCTAGATGTCAGACATGCATTACTGTGACTGTGTGCAAATTATGCGACATTAAAGATTTCTGTATGTTTTGCCTTTCCTGGGGTGCTGGTCCCGGGAGATTTCTAGGCTGTAAGTTTCAGGGCAGGATTGCTGGAGAAAGTCTTTACAGAATGTGTCTATGTATCGGGGTTCCAAAGTTATGGGATACCCCAAAAGTTGGACCAGAAATCGAGTGAGATTCTCGGATGCAGCCAAGCACATTGCTCCGGGCAAACTCCGACTCTGAAAATGTTCTTACGACTCACCGCCAGGTTTCCTGCTGCAGCATCATCCAGACAAGGTAAACGGGCATGAAGAGGTTAATGTACCTTCAATCATACAGGGGGTTCCTAGTATAAGGAGGGGTCCCTAGTATAAGAAGGTGTGCCCAGATACATGCTCAGGTACCCCTAACCTGGTATAGGGGTTCAGGGGGTGCTCCAGCTACGTGATAAAGCTGAGAGTGATTTCTTGTGTGAAATAGTTTTAAAAGTTATTTCTAAAGTGTGCCATGAATGAGGCGAGTGTGTGTAGGGAATATACACTCTCACTCCATCCCTGACACCAGAACAGGGACTTACATATTTCTATCACACAAGATACAGGACACAGTATTTGTTATTAAATTAATTATATGTAATAGGTATATGTACTGATAACCTGTCAATGAACTGTGGGATTTCCAAGTCATGGAGTCCGGGAAACCAGGTGGCTACCAAGCTTGGTGCCTCTGGGTCTGTGCGGAGTCCGGACATGAAAGCCTCAGGCACGCCAAGGCGTTAGAACAGGAGGGGTACTGCAGTTCTGCCTGAGTACCTGCATCCTGGGCTAACACAGGGCTATCCGGCAACCATTTGCCAGAGCCCAGACTCTGTGGAGCCTGGGCAGCGGGTGGGCTCAGTATGCAAAGAGGCAGAGGTGCCAGGTTGGCGCATGCCCCATTACAGACTGAAAAAAGGTGCCCACCCGGCTTCAGCATACCGGCAAATCGGTGATTGGCTGCAGGAGAATTCACATGCTCTGATTGGCTGTAGAGATCTGTGAATGGGAGCCTGAAACCCATAAGAAACCTTGCAGCCAATCAGGAGAGGAGATTCCAAGCGCCAAACCAACAGCGGCAAATTCAAAGATGCTCTGTACTGAATAGACGCGAGCCGGCTTCAAGGATTTTGACTCAAGAATTCTTCTAAGTCCCACTTCTGGAGAACGTAGCGGTCGCGTCTGGCATTGCGCCGAAATCAGTTCCAGGACTTTCGTGAGTAACTACCGGTCATTGGAGAGGGCTCCTACAGAGGTCATTTTTGTGAATTTCGTTTAGCGGATAGATTTATTCGTTAGCCCGGTTCTAGTAAGTGTGTTAACCCTGTAAATTGTGTTACATTGTGTATGTCTTTTCCTGAAGTAAATTACAATTTATTTTATCTCCTTGCTTTGCTCAATCAATGATCCCGGTATAAAAAAAGGTGTTGGTAAACCTCGTCTCCCGTGACAGCATTTAAATGTCCCGCATCACATGACGTGGGAATAAAAGGCATAGGAGATACCGGCACCCCATAATGGGGCCTGCATCTCAGGAAACAGGGGATCCCCTGACCTGAAATCAACGTGGTTTTGCTCCGGTGACCCCCTGCACATCTGCACTAGTAGTAAAATTTATATTAAAAAACATTGATTTCGGGTGATATTTGCCTGGGAGAGGCGGGTCTCTCTGAGCAGCTCTCTCTCTACAGCAGAAAGAAATCGCCGGATTTGGCCTTTTCAGAGGGTCGATCTTCACGCTGCTGCCTACTGTACTCGCCCGTTTTGTGAATTTTGCTATCCCAGGTAATCGAGGCTTTCTGAATACCGAGATAGCAAAGCTAAAAACATAGCGATCTAAATGGCCCGGCAATTTGTTTTATGAACGTTTAGAGCATAGGCCCCACTGTAGCTGATCATACCGAGGTAGCACAGCTTGTAGGGAAGATAATGTAGGAAATTCAGCGCTCGTGCTGCTGGTGTATAATTTGTTGGAAACATAAATCCCCTTGCAGCATGTGTGCGGAGCGTGTCCCCAGTAAGCTCCGAAAGCAAGGTGACCCCCAAAAAGGGGGACACCTTGAAAAGAAAGAAAGAAAAATGCACACAATGCGCACCGGAGATTAAAATATAGTAAATTATTTAGTAATAAAGCAAAACAAAAAATAACCGAGGGGATCCAACCCCACCTCAGTACATATGTGTCATAGATCCGGGTTCGGTTACAATGAACAAAAACCACATCAATAATCAAATATAACTAATAAAACTAAATCTATAAATAACATAACAAATGGTAAATAAAATAATAAATAGGAAGACAATGTTCATAAAACGGGATAAATGAATACCCTCTGGATTGTGCTAAAAATATAGCTGACAGCTGCCTGAGCTGACAGGGGGAGACGGAGACTTACACTGAAGCCCAGAGCGGGTCCGCGGCGAGACGTTTGGAGGTCCGGACTGCGCCCACCGCAGAGATGTATCACCCCGCCCGAGCTTCCTGCAAACGTCGTCTCAGCCTGTCAGAATACGCGCAGAGTGACCTGTCGTGACCTCTACGCTTTTCGCACTACGTGCTTCGTCAGGAGTACTCCTATACGCTCACCGCGGAACCCGCTCTGGGCTTCAGTGTAAGTCTCCGTCTCCCCCTGTCAGCCTCAGGCAGCTGTTCAGCTATATTTTTAGCCAATCCAGGATTCATTTATCCCGTTTTATTGAACATTGTCTTCCTATTTATTATTTTATTTACCATTTGTTATGTTGTTTATAGATTTAGTTTTATTAGCTATATTTGATCATTTATGTAGCCCCTGTAAGTAAGAGCGGGCTACTTATCCTTCTCCTACTGGAGAAAGCCCTGGTAAGGGCAGGCGCCAGTAGTAACCATGGGTTTTCCCACCTTCAAGCCCTGCCTGGAATGATGGAGGCGGGCCCCCTGACTCTGTGCAGGCCAAGACAGAGGGGAGGTCCTGCTGACATCATAGGGTCAGGGCTGACTCTATGTAGTGGGCTGTCCTGTGTGTGTCTGGGTCAGTTGGTTCTATGAGTTGGTTCTGTGAGTTCGTGTGCGAGTTGAGTCAGAGCTGAGATAAAGAGGTGACAGTTCAGCATGCTCAGCTCTGTGAGGATGTCAGTCTGAGCTGGAGCAGAGTCTGGAGAGCAGAGGGTCAGGACTGGCAGTCTGTGGAGAGCCTGGAGGGAGTATGTGGAGTGATGTCCTGGAGCAGAGTCTGGAGAGCAGAGTGTCAGGACTGGCAGTCTGTGGAGAGCCTGGAGGGAGTATGTGGAGTGATAGTCCTGAGCAGAGTCTGAGAGCAGAGTGTCAGGACTGGCAGTCTGTGGAGATGCCTGGGGGAGTATGTGGAGTGATGACCTGGAGCGGAGGAGGAGTGCTGTCTGAAGTGTTAGTAGACCAGCGCAGAGCGCATGCCTGACCTGAGAGGCCCTGCTCAACGTGAGAGTGATATCTGTAGGAGAGAACCTCAGAGTCCTCTGAGTAGAGGGGACAGGATATAGAGGTGGACCACTGCCCCTCACCCTATTTAGGGGTGAGGGGAAGGACATCTAGCCTCACCCCTAGGGCCTACCGCTGTGGGGTGGAGCGGGGTATTGAGGCCCCTTTCAGCCATCCTGCTGGGAAGCATACATCTGGAGGAAAGGAGAGGAGAGAGACGCCTGTACATTGGGAGCACGGTTTCTAGGAGCTACTCTTTGCATGACCTGCTGTGCACTACCTCAAGTGTTACAAGACAATAAAGACACGTCTGCTGTTTTACATAAGACTGTGTGTGAGTTCTGGAGCATTCACCCTGGGACCAGGGTTCTTTCTCTATAAGGGTCCTACCCCATATCCCTGGGGCTTATAGAGAATGGAGGCGCTGCGCCGTTGCTAAAGAAAGAAGGCCATTACCCCAGAGAGCCTGGTCCTGTTGTCCCCAACACCAACGTGGGAGACTCAGGCCCTCCTGTTCGAAGCAGGTATGCACCACACAAGTACATGTAGCCAGCCCTTACTACACCTTAGATAGACATCTGCATCTGGGGGGGGAACATGGGTTACTTTTATGTGGTTTTTGTTCATTGTAACCGAACCCGGATCTATGACACATATGTACTGAGGTGTGGTTGGATCCCCTCGGTTATTTTTTGTCCAGCTTGTAGGGAACACTAGGACACCCAATGTATCCATATTCATTGATAGACTTAGATATCTGCACTCTCATGTATTTACTATGGTAACGTTCTGTAGTTGACTCCATTAAGGGAATTCATCTAAGATCAGTTATATATTGATCCGTTATCTCACCTCCCTTCTCTGTACTTGGATTGTGCGCATGATATTAACCTATCTCAGGATCCGCCTTATTCTAGGAAGCAATTAGCGAAACGCGTAGAGTTAGCGTTGAGAACCGGAGAGCTGAAGGACTGGCAAGATTGTGGCTAATTCCAGAGCAAGACTGCGTTCCGCCCCACCTATGACCGCGACCACGGAAGTGACGTACGTGGAAACTCAACGTGAGGTGCGTGAGAGCTGTGAAGTGTGCACAGACGGGCGTCTTCTGCATTTCGGCGGTTCTCTCCATGCCTTTTTTTTTATGTGGAACATGTGAGTTTCAACTTACTCTTGATAACTGTCAATGATATATTGGTCGAACAGTATGCACTATTGTGACTTTTTCTTTCTATGTGTAGCCCCCTGTAAACAGCACGCTATACCTATCTTCCTTCTGCTGTGGTAAGTCCTGTTAAGATCAGGCACCAGTAATCATCATGGGTTTCCCCTTCATAGCCCTATCCTGAGTGGTGGACGCAGGCCTGGACTCTGCTGCAGGCGTGAGCAAGAGGAGGTTCTGCTGACACCACGAGGGGCGGCGCTAGCTCTATAATTTAGCAGCCAACTCTGGGAGAGTTAGAGTTAGTTACGAGGTGATAGTGATATCGAGAGTCTGGAGTTGCCGGTTAGTTATGGCCGGGGCGTATGCAGTTCGTTAGTATGCCGTGAGCCAAAGAGTCCTGCGGATCGGTCCGAGAGTTCGGAGGCTGCGGTCTCCCGTGCGTAGAGTGCCGGATCCGAGAGAGAGAGAGGAGTGAAAAAGAATCATGTCTATAGGTAGAGCTGATAGATTATAGACTTGGTGGACCAATGCCCTCACCCACTGCCAGGGGTGATGGGGAGAATTCAAGACCCACCTCGAGGCTAACTCGGGGGTGGGCCACGGGGTATTGAAGCCCTAGCTCAGACCATCCTGCGAAGAGTGATTCTTGGAGGGAAGGAGAGGGAGGAATTATTGGCGAAGGCGAGTGCGTAATAACCTCTTGACTATTGTGTGGCGGCTGTTGGAAGCACTATCGTTGGGAGAGTGCTGCTCTGTCAAATAAAGAGACTATTCGTTATTATCAAGACTGTGTTTGACTGTGGAGAGTATACCCGGGACCCAAGGGGTTCTTCTATACAGGTCCTTCCCATATTCCTGGAGTATAGAAGATGGAGGCGCTGCACACTAAGATATCTGGAGCTACCACCCCAGAAGCCCGATCCTGGCTCCCCCACAACATCGCGGGAAGCTCAGGCCCTCCTGTTCGTCACAGGTACGCACCACACCGCATGTAATCTGCCCTCATGCACCCTAGACACCACCGTAGAGTCTGGGTGAGGGGGCGAAGCAGGGTTACATTTGGAGGCGCTGCTGAGAGATATGTCAGAACAGAACCGGCTTATAGCAAGGCGGAACAGGCAGAGTAAGATGCACTCTCTGTGCAGGTGCTGGAGGAGGAAGGGTGCGATTGCACAAACCGGGGGTAGTCAGGGGAGAAGAGACTCCCGCACAGTACACCCAGGGCGCCCTTAGGAGGTAGCGTGAGGCAACTGGGGGGGTCATAGCGGTAACCAATCCGGGGACCATGGCTCAGGGCCACGTTACGTAGGGTGGATAGTTAGAGCTGACCAAGTCCCTTGAGGCAGGTAGCGTGAGGCAACTGGGGGGGGTCAGCCTGTTAACCAGTCCAGGGACCATGGCCCAGGGCCCATGCTATGAGTGGCCAAAAGCAGGAGACGCCCGTACCTAGACAAGAGGTATCATAACTATCACCCACACACCCGCACCCCAGAACACTTGCTTTGTAAATATCGAGTATAGTGCATAGGAGGAGAGGAGTTCCGCTGAGCCTGGGGTACAAGCCACCTCAATTTAGTGAGAAAACAGAATGCAGAGCACACAAGTGACAGTCCATCAGTGTATTTTAGGTACGAGATACCCGTTAGACATTGAGGATAGGGCACATGGACGTTTGGAGGATTCGTCCAAAATGGCAGCCATCCCCACATGCACTCCGCGGAGCAAGGACAGTGATCTAAGATGGCGGTTCCCGCCAAGCCTGGAGCCAGCACGTGCATTGTGCACAGAGACAATAAGGAGAATGTGGCGGGACATGTGTAACAATTTGGCGCCAAACCCGGATTCTTGGCAAGGGGAGCGGAGCGGCGCGAAAGCCGAAAGCCCACCCACCTGTGTAGTGAATGGTCAAAAAGCTCGGCCACGTCACGCTGACAAGGAAAAGACCCCACCTCTGGATTCCACCAGAGGGAGGGGGCCCAAGGAAAGCCAATGAGGAGAGTCCTTCCCCGCGAAGGGAGGGACCGGAGACCTGACCGAAGAGCGTCACTTTTGCTGGCATTCGAGGAGCAAGGAGCTGGAACACTGAGCTGTCTTCACTCTGAGCGAACCATGTCCGAGATAAGTACTTCAATTCACCAAGTACCGGGAGGCCTACTGGTCATGGAGGTAGCGAAGCACGAATACATTCGGTGTTTGTGTGTGCACTGCGGGCTACCGGGCGCGGTGCCAAGCACCAAGGCCCGATGCCCTAAATGTGGCACGTTTTACCTTTGGCCAACCGAGCCGCGGGATTTGTTCGGAACGCCGCGGGGTGCCTCTCCAGGAACTTTGACGGAGGTGGCGGAAGACAAAGAAAAGACTGCCCTGGGTCCCCGTTATACCATATCCGGAGGAACCAAGGCTCAGCTAGCTATTGGACTAAGCAAGCTGGCAACCCAGACAAGCGCGACCGCAGTGGAGGTGCACAAGCGAGAACATTTTGTACCTATACCCACTGGTTGTATCGCTGAAGAACCAGGTGACTCCCCCGCGGAGGAACCGATCGTGATTTCTTCGGAGGAGGAGGAGATTGGTGTAACATCGGTGGTGATGCGCCTACCGGCGAACCCCCCCAAAGGCATCAAAAGAGAGCAGACAAGTCCGTGGACCATCCGACGGCGAACGCTGGTGCAGCCGGAGGCCCGTACTAGTCCCACCGCCGTGGTGACTCCCAGTGCAACGGAGACGGAGACCGAGACGATCCTAGAGGAGCCCGATGTCATCAAAAAGCAGCGGAGTGGTAAGAAGACCTCACCACCCCCTTACTCCCGCCAGGCACAGACTGCGCTCACGGTGAACGAGAAAGAGAGGCTTGAGGCCTACTTGTTCGACCGTTTACCGGATGTTCCACCGCCGCCCCCGGCGGTCCTCGGCGCACGGCCGGTGCGTGACCCCGGGGCGGATGGGGACTCTGCAGGCGATTCGGACAACACCGGTTCCAGTTCCACTGGGAAGAAGACAAGTCTTGGAGGGATATTCTCCCCTCAACACATAGCCTCTGTCATGGCCAGGGCTAACCTACAGAATCGAGACCCCTCCCGAGAAGCCCAAAGTATGAGGGGGGGTGCCGCTAAGAAACAGTTCATTGGGCGGGTGTCACCCGTTTGCTGGACAATGCTCTGGACGTTTCCCCAGCCCCGGCCCCTAGCTCCACTGCCCCGGCCACTGCCCCTGCCCCGTCACGAGTTGTGCCACCGGGACCTATCAGGGATAAATTATGTAAATCCCCCAAATACGGTAATGACTTGTGGGACTGGGAGTTGAGTGAAGAAGGGTCTGAGGGGGAGATACCGTATTCAAGTGTTATACCTGTACCTAACCCTGTGCCGTTTTCTCCTGCAGCGAGAAGGAGGGACCGTGAGTCTCACACTCCAGTAGAGACTGGGTCTACTAGTAAGGTGGTGCACAAAATGAACCCCACTAGGTATTATAATGCCAAGGGAAGGAGAGATTGCTCGCGATCTACTGATGTGGGTACGTCCGGTGTATCATCACAGGTAGAGTCTGATGTAGAACGCACTAGTCAGGCCGCAGAGTACGAACACCGTGACAAATGGTGGGCGCCTTTGTTCACCGGATACCACGAGGGGATGGACCGTACGCGGTTCTTGTTAATTAAGAACGATGTAGTAGATCATTGGTGGGCGGCTGGTTCTTTAGGGAGATAGAACAGAAACGTATTGTACCTCAAGGCCCCAATATATTGTATGACGAGGTAGCTCCAGAGGAGCCTGTGTTTTGGGTACTGCCAAGCAGGGCAGGGCACCGCACACTTACCAAGCTAAGTCGAGCTGACCGGGCCATAGTCGCTAGATACCGGCAGTCACACTAGTATGAATATCCCTACGTGCCGGAGCCCATCATGAGAGAGGTTGAAGAGAACCGGGACAGTTGGCTCAGGGAGGCAGTTCAAGAGTACCTCCGGACCAAGTATGGTTGTGCGGGGTATCACAATGAGGATAAGATTAGTGAGCTAGTACGCATATGGAGCATCGGTAGGTGTATTTACATGCACGGTGTTACATACAGGCCTGAGCATGGGCCGGTTCAGTCGTTCGCTGTGACTGTCACTGATCATAATGGACGACGGGTAAGGAAGCCTGATCCAAGGCATTATCTGTAGGGTTCTCCATGTCGGGAGTACCTGGGTGTACTTGTATTAACCTACCTCATTATGCATGTATTATGACAATGTTATGTGTGCTGTTTCTCAGGTGGTTCGCCGCAGGATGGTTCTGCTACAGATAGGTCCAAGTGGGGACCATTGGATTCCACCATAGGGAGAGTGTAGCCCCTGTAAACAGCACGGGCTATACCTATCTTCCTTCTGCTGTGGTAAGTCCTGTTAAGATCAGGCACCAGTAATCATCATGGGTTTTCCCCCTTCATAGCCCTATCCTGAGTGGTGGACGCAGGCCTGGACTCTGCTGCAGGCGTGAGCAAGAGGGGAGGTTCTGCTGACACCACGAGGGGCGGCGCTAGCTCTATATTTAGCAGCCAACTCTGGAGAGTTAGAGTTAGTTACGAGTGGATAGTGATATCGAGAGTCTGGAGTTGCCGGTTAGTTATGCCGGGCGTATGCAGTTCCGTTAGTATGCCGTGAGCCAAAGAGTCCTGCGGATCGGTCCAAGGAGTATCAGGAGGCTGCGGTCTCCCCGGCGTAGAGTGCCGGATCCGAGAGAGAGAGAGGAGTGGAAAAGAATCAGCGTCTATAGGTAGAACTGATAGAATTATAGACTTGGTGGACCAATGCCCTCACCCCACTGCCAGGGGTGATGGGGAGAATTCAAGACCCACCTCGAGGCTAACCTCGGGGGTGGGCCACGGGGTATTGAAGCCCTAGCTCAGACCATCCTGCCGGAAGAGTGACTTGGAGGGAAGGAGAGGAGGAATTATTTGGGCGAAGGCGAGTGGCGTAATAACCCGTCTTGACTATTGTTGTGCGGCTGTTGGAAGCCACTATCGTTGGGAGAGTGCTGCTCTGTCAAATAAAGAGACTATTCGTTATTATCAAAGACTGTGTGTGACTTGGAGAGTATTACCCTGGGACCCAAGGGGTTCTTCTATACAGGTCCTGTCCCATATTCCTGGGAGTATAGAAGATGGAGGCGCTGCACCACTAAGATATCATGGAGGCTACCACCCCAGAAGCCCGATCCTGGCTCCCCCACACCATCGCGGGAAGCTCAGGCCCTCCTGTTCGTCACAGGTACGCACCACACCGCATGTAATCTGCCCTCATGCACCCTAGCCACCACCGTAGAATCTGGGGGAGAGGGGAAGAAGGGTTACATATGTATACCTTACCTATCCATTGAGTGATATCCTGACACTTGCACATCGCAAGGGCTCCAGTCAGAGAGAGATGGATCTCTGACATGCTTGAAATTACGATAAGTTTTGTAAGTGCTATTTTTTATAGCTAACAGAGTGATACATACTGCTGCGGCCAAGTTTATTCGAGCATTTGCCCGTTCTTGGCCGCAGCAGTATCCTGGCGCGCGCCGGAGGGTGACGGGCGCGCGCCGAAGCAGCGGAAGAGCGCCCTCCGATCGGGGCGCTCTCCCTACCGCTGCCGGGTCCGCCGGGTCCCCCGGAACCCCCTGCCGCTGTCCCGCGATC
The DNA here is from genome assembly GCA_036426205.1 of Ascaphus truei. Classification (NCBI taxonomy): domain Eukaryota; kingdom Metazoa; phylum Chordata; class Amphibia; order Anura; family Ascaphidae; genus Ascaphus; species Ascaphus truei. Next base: position 15,511 of record WSYH01002187.1, on the reverse strand, counting down.
GCGGGACACCAGGGCTCCCTCGGGGAGCCCTGGACGCGCGTGCAGGGGGCACAGGCTCCCGATGACGCGTGACCGCGCGTCGGTGACGCGCGGCACGCCGAGGGGCGGCCACTAGCAGATGGGGCGGATCTGGCCGCAGAGTGATAAAGTGTGTCGGTAGTGTACCAGTATCTACAGTCTGCACTATATTTGCTGTATTTTTCTTTCACATGTATCATTGAGCACCTCTGCGCTCCTCCTCTCCCACAAGCAAAGAAATTCTACATCCTGGGACCTGGAACAGTCCCACTTGAGGAAGTTGAGCAGCATTTAACACATTTTTATAACTATTTTTTCACTGGTTGGTGAAGGTTTTATAAGTGTTTATCACATTATGTGGTTTACTTATATATTTTTGACACTGTTTTTTATATTTTCACTCTTTGAAGCGCCAAGTTCATTCCCCACTCCCCCTTCCCTCTTATTTACCAATTAGATTGTAAGCTCTTCGGAACAGGGACTCCTTTTCCTAAATGTTACCTTTAAGTCAGAAGCACTTCTTCCCTTTGTGTTATTTATAGCTTATTATTTATATGACTGTAACTTTTACTGCTGTGAAGCGCTGTGTACATTAATGGCGCTATACAAATAAAGAAGAAGAAGCCGGCACACGGTCTTACTCAAAAGGAGGGTTATTAATGAATTATTAAGGTTTATTAATCCTCCTTTTGAGTAAGACCGTGTGCCGGCTTCTTCTTCTTTGTACTGGAACATTTGGGACTAGAGGAGCTCCCCAGGACCAGCGCCCCGGCAGCTAAGTACCCCACCTCTATTACCCTTGATATTGAGTGCGTGTCTCATCCTCTGTCTAGTTATACAAATAAAGACATACATGCATGAGAAGATTGATTTTGGACGATCCTGCACTATATTTTGTTTATGTTTTTGTATTTTCACATGTGATTCTCTACGCTCCCTGAACACTTACCTCACCACTTCTACAAGGAGCCAAGGAAGATTCTACAATTAGACTGTAAGCTCCTCGGGGCAGGGACTCCTCTTCCTTAATGTTACTTTTATGCCTAAAGCACTTATTCCCATGATCTGTTATTTATATTATCTGTTAATTATTTGATTACCACATGTATTACTGCTGTGAAGCGCTATGTACATTAATGGCGCTATATAAATAAAGACATACAATACAATACATGGTTAAGCAGTGATCACAATTTATTTTATGATACACTTTTATTCTTGTATCTATCATAATCATCAACCTATTTCATTATATTTTCACAATTTCTCCACTGCAATTTCTACACTGCACCTATCGGAGAGCGCCTAGTGTATTCTTCTGTCTATACTTGATACTAGTGATGTCACTATAGAGAGATATAAAAGGTATATATACAGCAGCTCCACCCAATGTTCTAGAAACAGGTTCTTCAGAGTTCAGACTGAGGGCCTCACTGTCAGCTCTGTCAATAGGTTTGTGCGTATAGTTATATGTGGTAAGAGATGTCCTGTCATCGTTTGTGGGTTTCAGTTAGGGAACGTGCTCTGTAAGTAAGCGCCTGTAGTAAGGGTCCAAGATTGTTAGCACTATTAGCAAGGATCAAAATGATCTTGATAGAATTCTCAGCATATTAACCCCGAAGTATGTTTGGATCAGTCCAACTGGAAGGTTCCTAGTGCGATCCAACTCACATAGCTATGGAAAAGTATGCAGTACATAGGAGTGGGTTACTAATTCAGCAGTCTGAAGTGTATTGGGCCCATTTGCTATGGGGCATTACTGACTGTATGCAAGAGACTGCCAATGTATGCCTTACTACTGGAAACAAGTATAAGTACCTCTGCAGGATAGGAGTCAGAGCTGCCAGTGTATGAAGTCCAGAGTATTATGTTTTGCCATATGTTTCTCTCCAGTGAGGTCTGTCTCTGTGGAGCAGCACCATGAGAGGAGAGGCTGAGCCCAGCATGCACCCTGCATACTGCACCCTGAGAGGAGAGACTAATCCCAGCATGCACCCTGCACCCTGAGAGGAGAGACTGAGCCCAGCCTGCACCCTGCACCCAGCACTCTGAGAGGAGAGACTGAGCCCAGCCTGCACCCTGCACCCTGCACCCAGCACCCTGAGAGGAGAGACTAAGCCCAGCCTGCACTCTGCACCCAGCACCCTGAGAGGAGAGACTGAGCCCAGCCTGCACCCACCACCCTGAGAGGAGAGACTGAGCCCAGCCTGCACCCAGCACCCTGAGAGGAGAGATTGAGCCCTGCAATGTATAGTGCCAATCTGATGTGATCTCCTTTAGAGCTGGGTAAGAAGAGTTATACAGAAGCTGTCTTAAAAAGCTTTATCCTACTTTTTAGCTTTTACAGTATGAAAAGGTTATTAAAAGGTCACAATGTTGCACCATGAGGAATGGATTTTTTTATTTAATGAGGTAAATAGGACTTCTGTGATAAGAGGAATGTCTTCTCTCTATCCCACTCAACAGGAAACTCTTTAATCTGATCTGTCTGTCAGGCTTCAAGGTCTCTGGATTTGATGCAATCCTGTAACTCATCCAACTGGAACTGATCTCTGCTTTCCCCTTCTGCTGTTAATAATTACATCTGATTGGACACTTATTTACAGGTACAATTCTTCAGAGATGATATTGACTATATCGCAATACCACACACAGGGATGTATTCCTCCAACTACCGCGGCTGTTCTGAAAAAACAACATGAAATGTCCGTGGAAAGTCTGAGACCTGCTAATAACCCCGGAGACTAACTAACTAACTAAACCCCAGAGACTAACTAAACAACTAAACCCCAGAGACTAACTAACTAAACCCCAGAGACTAACTAAACAACAAAACCCCAGAGACTAACTAAGTAACTAAAACCCAGAGACTAATAAATAACTAAACCCCGGCGACTAACTAAACAACTAAACCCCAGAGACTAATTAAGTAACTAAAACCCAGAGACTAAATAATTAACTAAACCCCGGCTACTAACTAAATAACTACTGTATACCCCAGAGACTAACTAAATAACTATACCCCGGCGACTAACTAAATAACTATACACCGGCGACTAACTAAATAACTAAACCCCAGAGACTAACTAAACAACTAAACCCCAGAGACTAAATAAATAACTAAACCCCGGCGACTAACTAAATAACTATACCCCAGAGACTAACTAAATAACTATACCCCAGAGACTAACTAACTAACTAAACCACAGAGACTAACTAAATAACTAAACCCCAGAGACTAGATAAATAACTAAACCCCAGAGACTAACTAACTAACCCCAGAGACTAACTAAATAAAGATCAAATTTGATGTTAATCAAATTAACATCTACCTGGTATGACTGGTTTGATTTCTATCTAACAACTGAAGGAACTTTAATCAAATTAACATCTACATGAGCTGAATAGGCAGACCCCTCCCTTAATTGTTAGTCAATTGAATGTGTTAAACTATATAAGGCAGGCTCTTTTGGCTGTGCAACATTTTAAAGTGTAACATTGAAAGTGTCTGGAGTTAATTTTGGAGTTGAAATTGGAGGTGAAGATTGGAGGAAGATCTGGACTCTGCACAACAACAACTCTGCAGCTGTGAGATCTTGATTTTCTAAATGCTATGATTCTTTGTACTCTTCCTATTCTCCAATACCTGGACTGTCTCATCCTGCATCTCACCATGCCCTACCTATTGCTTTTTTTGCTTACTGTTTCCTCACTACTTTGTGAAGTTCTCCAACTTCCCCACTCCCCACTGCACCATTATTTATACACCTCTCTCCCAACAACTTCTTTACTCCTCAATACAAAGCACCCACACAAATCCTCTATTCACACCCTCTATCTACTCCTTCCTGCTGCTGGGGATCTACCCTACTGTCAGCCTGAACCAAGCCACACACCTGATATCACCCATGCAGCCTGACATCTCTTCCCCTGTAAATTGTGTTAACCTTCTGATTTAATACTGACTAACCTTAAAACTCACCCCACAAGTTAAGCATCCCAACAGCCAACACTCATGGTTACTGTCCCATACTCAGCCACTCCTATCACCCACTGTGGCCAAGCACTGCCATACAGCACTTATTCCCTCACCTACTGTCTCTGTAAGTCTCCCACCATACCTCTTAGATTGTAAGCTCTTCGGGGCAGGGATTTCCTTTCCTATTGTCTGATTTTGCTGCACTTATTGTATCATTTTAATTCCCTGTACTGTATTCTTTGTGAAGTGCTGAGTACACTTTTGGCGCTATATAAATAAAGACATACAATACAATACAAATAACTATACCCCAGAGACTAACTAACTAAACCCCAGAGACTAAATAACTAAACCCCAGAGACTAGATAAATAACTAAACCCTGGAGACTAACTAAATAACTGAACCCCAGAGACTAACTAAATAACTAAACCGTGAAGAAGAGAGAAAGTACCCTACTGCATGCACTCACTGTGATGTATGGTGCAATATGAATTGTGAATAAAAGCCTTTTATTAGCTATTGTATTGTATGTCTTTATTTATACTGTATAGCGCCATTAATGTACATAGCGCTTCACAGCAGTAATACATGTGGTAATCCAATAAATAACAGTCAGAACAGCTAGTCTGCCTGCAGCATATCCAAGTGGCCCATTATAAGTGGCATGACTACTGAACAACTGAAGTTTAAAAGGAAGTTCAAAAGAAATGAGGAAGTGGACACCCCCATCTGGCCCTGATTCCTGCATTTGAACTACGCTGGAAAGGAGGATATCATCAATACCAGACTGCATCATTACTGCTGTGATGCTGCCTTTACCATTTATATTTGCTGTGACTTCACTTCTTCTCAAATTATGCACTTCTTTTTACCAGCCTCAGTATGTCTCTAACTCTATTAATATATCTCCATCTCTCCTTCCTTCCCCACTTCTCTGTTCACATGAACTCCTTTCTTACCTGTGTCCTCTGACACCACACAGTTATATCCCCTGCACTAAAACACACCCTTACAAATCATCCTCACACATCCTCTTTCTATCCATGCTTCTCCTCCTTGCTTCTGGGGATATCTCTCCCAATCCTGGTCCCTGTCTTATTCCTACATGCGCTCGTCCTCGCCTGCCAACTGCAACCTCTACTCCTTCTGGTGTCAACCCCTCCAACCTCATACCCATCCCCTGCCACCCTCCCTCCTCTCTCCCTTTCTCCTGTGCCCTTTGGAATGCTCGCTCCCTCTCTAACAAGTTCCTTTCTGTGCATGACTTCTTTCTCTCTCACTCCCTGCTTCTCTTTGCTATAACTGAGACCTGGCTCACTCAGTCTGACTCTGCTCTGGAAGCTGCCCTCTCCTACGGTGGCCTTTCCTTCTCCCACACTCCGCGCACTGATGGCAGGGGTGGAGGTGTGGGGCTCCTGCTCTCCTCTCTCTGTCGTTACCGACCCTTCCTATTCCTCCCTCTCTTGCTTTTCCCTCCTTTGAGGCTCACACTGTCCAGATTTTCTCTCCTCTCCCTGTTCATGTGGCGGTCATCTATCGCCCACCTACCTCTACTCATCCCCCTTCTGCCTTTCTCTCTCACTTTGAATCCTGGCTCTCTTTCTTCCTCTCCTCAGACTCCCCTGTTCTTCTCCTTGGGGACTTCAATTGCCACATTGATGACCCCTCTCTCCCTTGGGCTACCCGCTTTCTTTCTCTAACCTCTTCTTTTGGCCTTCAACAGTGGACTGCAGCCAGCACCCACAAGGATGGCCACTACTTAGACCTGGTTTTCACTAAGAACTTTTCTCTCTCTGATTTCTCCATTTCCCCTTTTCCTCTCTCTGACCATCATCTCATCTCATTCTCTCTATCTCGCTTCTCCCCTTCTCCACCTCCATCTACACCCCGGTTCTGCAGAAACCTGCGCTCTATTCACTTACCTGACTTTGAGTCCACTTTACGCTCCTCCTCTCCTCTCTCAGCTCTGCTACAGACCCCGACAACCTGGTCAGGAACTACAACTCTGTCTTGTCCTCCTCTCTTGATCTACATGCCCCACTTTCTCTCTGCCGCACTCGCCCTTCTAACCCTAGACCCTGGCTAAATTCCCACACACGCATGCTGCGTTCCTCCACTCGTTCCTCTGAACGCCTCTGGAGGAAGTCTCACACTCTCGCAGACTTCCTTTACTACAAATTTATGCTATTCTTTTTCAACTCTGCCCTCTCGCAAGCTAAACAAGCATACTTTTCTGCACTAATCAACATGCACAAGTCTAACCCACGCCGACTGTTCTCTGTCTTTGATACTCTACTCAAACCACCCTCAGCTGCCTCTCCTTCCTCCATCTCCACTCAGGACTTTGCTGACTATTTTAAGGAAAAGGTGGAATCCATACGTCAGAACATCCCCTCTGTTTCTACATCCCATCCTACACCTCTTCCTAACTCTCCTCCTGCCTTCCTTGACTCTTTTTCCACTGTCTCAGAGGAGGATGTGTTGCTGTTGATCGCCACTTCTCCCTCTACCACTTGCCCTCTTGACCCCATTCCCTCCCATCTCCTAAAACCTCTTGCTCCTACTATAATCCCTACGCTCACACACATTTTTAACTCCTCCCTGAATGTCTCTCTGCGATATCATCATGGAGTGATTCTGGCAGCAGCGTTAAGGATAGATTGTAGGGGAGACAGGTGAGAGGCAGGAAGGCCAAACAGCAGGAGGTTACAGTAATCAAGACGGGAGAGAATGAGGGCCTGAGTCAGAGTTTTAGCAGTCGAGCAACAGAGGAAAGGGCGTATCTTTGTTATATTGCGGTGGAAAAAGCGACAGGTTTTAGAAATGTTTTGAATGTGAGGGGCCGAGTGTGACCCCTAGGCAGCGTGCTTGGGCTACTGGGTGGATGATCGTAGTTCCAACAGTAATGTGGAAGGAGGTAGTAGGGCCAGGTTTGGGAGGAAGTATGAGGAGCTCTGTTTTAGCCATGTTGAGTTTAAGGCGGCGGAGGGTCATCCAGTGTGATATAGCAGAGAGACATTCAGAAACTTTGGTTTGTACAGCAGGTGTAATTAGCTAATTAAAAATAGTATGAGTGAGGGGATCAGGTATCAATGATCCATGATGTATCAGCTATGTGAGATCCAATGGGTATCACATGAACGAATCCCTCTAAGTGTGCAGTCTACCTATGTATTGAGAAAATTTTAAACTAAAAGCATATAATCAGCACTCAAACCTAAAGATCTATACCTATATATAAATTAAAATAACTAGGTGCTCTATATATGAAAAAGGGGGATCCCCTATAGGGAAAACCCTAGTGATAATTCCTCACAACCTATTTTGGTAGATTAGGGAATGGCTGCCTCAGGAATAAACAAACCTATCCACAAGGATTGTATAACATGCACAAAAATTACAACAGAAAGGAACAGATATTACATGATTCCCTGGCGCACTACCAGATATTGAACCTGACAGAATGAGGTAGTCCATGAATCGATTGATGATATGAATGAGATCCACAGTCCACAATGTCCCGTTCTTTTAGATAGGTGACTTGTCTGAAAATACAAATGAAACGACCATTGCGCAGTACCCTATGGTCAATGTTCCACACCCCCACCGTTGCTATCTACTTACTTAAAAATAGACAGAATTGGGCCTACAACGTGCCGTCCGCTTCACATGCAAGGATGCCGAGGGATTGCAGGAGGAGGCTGGAGTCGGCGTATATCCCCGCTTCGTGGCCGCGACTCGGAGCGCCTAGTCCCTCCCTGAAAAACTCCTCACGCAAGAAATGAGGCAGATCTGGGAAGTGGTAGCATTGAGGAAATATATAGAACATAAGAGAATACCAAGGGGACTTAGGGTCCTCAAGGTACCCACTCTAGAAACTGAGAATGAGATCTTCATGAAAGAGTGGAACAATCTCCTAGACACATGTGCATTCGGTTTAGTGCATCTATCTATTCAGTAGAGAACAAAATCCCTAGAAGTTTTGGATAAAGAGATTATTGAAATCCAAGAAAAATTGGGCCAATTCTCTGATCTCAAAGAGTATAAAATATTAGATGAAAAGATTTCTCAGAGAATAGAAAAATTAGAGAAAGAGGTCATTAGTTCAAAACAGAAAAAATTTATCAGGGATAAAAAAGATTATGAACAGAATAGACAGAGGGACTGGAAAACCGAGAAGAAAGTTAACATCGCAGAAGATACATCCATAGTTGAGATGAAATCCACTCCAATTAATAAAGGGATATCAAAGGAAGATATAAAATCAAAACCTAAAAAAGACAATGAAAAAATAGATAAAACATCGAATAGAAAGATGGGACCCCATAGGCCCTACATGGGAGCTAGGCCACAAGCACCTGTAAGGGATGATCACCATAGATACCATGGCCCACCACGAGGAGGGTATTTCAATGGCAATGGTGGATATGGGCATCATGATTATTATCATGATGGACCCAGAGAGACATATAGAGGGTATGATAATAGTGTTTTTAGACCTAACAACAATTTCAGACCCTTCAATGCACCATCTTTTGATCATGGAAATAATCAACACCAATTGTCTTTTTTAGACCACGACAGGGAGTACAACTTCCCTATACAGAAAAACAGCGAGATAGAAAACCCAGTGGGGAGACAAGACACCCCCAGGTCGGCGAGACGCAAAAGAATAGAGGATTCAGAGGAAAAAGAGGTGGAAGAAGGAAAGAGAAAAAAATCAGAACAGCCAAACCATCGGTAGAGGTTAGTAATATATTCAATATCAGCAGTTACAGAACCACTGAGGTTGAGGAAAAAGTTTTGTCCAGGGGCCTTAACTTTGCTCCCTCTAAGGGACCCAACATGTTTGACTTGTATATAGATACCCAAAAATTTGTGAGACGGTTGACACTGAAAAAATACTTTATAAAAGATGCTGTAAGTAGAGAGACTATTCAGGGCAATAGTAATAGCAGTGAGACTGGATCCATTTCCACTACTCAGTTTAAAAGACCCTCAGTGTTTTATCCCAAACACATCAAGGGTAGTTTCTTAGAAACTTTCTCTGAATTAGTCATTCAGGATATGGAAAAGGCAACTAGTGAGTTCAAAATCCCTAAACATAATCTGAGCAAACTAGAAAAAGATGCAGTTAAGAGTCTAGAAAGCAACAAACAAATTGTAATTAAGTCTGCAGACAAAGGGGGAGGCATAGTTATTATGGACTCTGACTATTACAAACAAGAGTCCTTGAGAATCCTAAGTGATGGAACTACATATAAAAAACTGCAGGGCAATCCATCCATGGAGTTTAAGACAGCACTCCAGGAATATCTAAATAAGGGATTCTTGGATGGAAACATCTCCAAAGGTGAACTGGAGTTCTTGGATATATCACAGCCAAGGATTCCAATTCTCTATTTTATTCCAAAGATCCATAAAGATCTTTGGAATCCCCCTGGACGCCCCATAATATCGGGGATCATATCACTGACATCCAATCTGTCGCAGTTCATTGACTCCACTCTGCAGAAATATGTCCCCAAAATCCCATCTTTTTTAAGAGACACTACACACGTATTAAATTTAGTTAGGGACCTGAAATGGGAAGATCATTACATTTGGGTCACGTGTGACGTGACGTCTCTATATACCGTCATAAATCATGACCTAGGTATCAGAGCAATTAGAAGGGTGCTTAATCAAGATGACAGTCTCGAACAGGGATTCAGAGAATTCATAGTAGAGGGGATACGGTACATACTAACGCATAACTTTTTCAGTTATGATAACAGTTTCTTCCTCCAGATATGTGGCACTGCCATGGGTAAAGGTTCGCCCCTAGTTATGCCAACTTATTTATGGGCATGTGGGAAGAGGAGTATATCCATTCCGGCGGCCCATTCGGGGCGAACCTTGTGCTATGGAAACGCTATATAGATGACGTGCTATGTATCTGGGGTGGAGACACCGAAGGACTGGAGGAGTTCAAGACATACTTGAATAAAAACAATATGAATTTAAAATTCACTTTCAACACCAGTCCAACAAGTATAGACTTTTTGGATCTCACATTGTTCATAGAGAGAGGGTTTATTGAGACTAAGACTTTTTATAAAAAAGTAGATGCTAACATGTATCTCCTGGCATCTAGCCATCACAACCATAGATGGATTAACAATATTCCTAAGGGCCAGTTCCTAAGAACAAAAAGGAATTGCTCTCAACCGGAGACATTTGAGATGCAGGCTAATGCTCTTAGGGATAAGTTTATCCAGAGAGAGTATAATCCTAATATGGTTGTGAAGGCCCTAGAGAATGTAAAGAGTATCAACAGAGATGACCTTATCTGTATGGACAGTAAGAGATCAAAACAGTCAGATGGTGTAGAATTTATCCCATTTATAACCAAATATAATGGGATGTCAAACAAAATAACACAAATAATTAAGAAACATTGGGGTATACTACAGGGGGATACAATCCTTAAATCAATATTACCCAAACACCCCCAAATAGTGTTTAAAAGGGCTAATAATCTAAAGCTCCAACTATCCCCAAGCTGTCCATTTAATTCCATGAAAGCACAAAACACAACATGGCTCAAGGAATTGGATGGATTCTTTACATGTGATAAATGTATCGGCTGTAGATACAGCACTAAATGCAAGCATTTTCAATCCAATGTCACGGGTATTACATTTCCCATTAAGTCGTTCATTTCCTGCAAGACTCCTTTTGTGGTCTACCTGTTAGAGTGCCCTTGTGGACTACAATATGTAGGGCGAACAGGTAGACCATTGAAACGACGTCTTGCGGAACATGTTTACAACATCAAAAGGGGTCTGGAGACACATAGTGTCTCCAGTCACTTTAAAAATAAACATGGACAAAATCCGGAAGGGTTAATCTGCAAAGGGATCGAATGTCCCAAGCAGAATTGGAGGGGGGGGGATAAAATAAATCTCATATCCAGACGCGAAAGCTACTGGATATATACCCTCAAAACCATGACCCTGAGAGGACTTAACATTGAATTTGACCTAGCAGCATTTTTGAGGGATAGTTAGGTCTGTATACTGCTGTTGTTGAATATTACTTAACCAGGCTATCTGATCTTTGTATTCAAAGTATTCTCTTTCCATCTCTGGGTCCTATGCTGTCACTGGCAGGGAGCTAGTACAATAGCTATCTTGTGCATTAAAATAAGATGCCACAAGGTTGCTTATTACTTTTTATTTCTTTAATCATTAGAGTTTTATTCATGTATTTGTTTTTATGAGATGTATAGGCATATGTAAAGTATCATGATCGTCTTTTGTAAGATATTTCACAGCATGCTAAAGTGTATTGTGGAGTGCTTATTGCTGTCCAGGCATGAAGTGGTTAAACCTGCTACACACGAATTGCCAGATATCAGCGAACAAGTGGACAATCAGTAGGAGTTCCCAATTAGGACATCCATCCAATGGGAACACCACGGCAGCTATGCACAAAGGTATAAATTACCTCTAGTGCCCCCACAGCTCCATTACCCCTGAAGAAGTGACGTCAGAGTCACGAAATGCGCGTAGGGTGGAGCTTGCAATACGTGCAGCGACGTGCAGACCCTGTGCAGGAAGAAGAGGTTGATTGGCGGGGAACGTCATCGGAGGAGGGACTAGGCGCTCCGAGTCGCGGCCACGAAGCGGGGATATACGCCGACTCCAGCCTCCTCCTGCAATCCCTCGGCATCCTTGCATGTGAAGCGGACGGCACGTTGTAGGACACGCATAGGGCTTTTCAGCATGTGAGTTCATGTCTTTAAGCCTGTTATTTTTAATAATAAATGTTTTAGTATCACACTATTGGTGCCCTTTTCTGTTCCCAATCGGTTATGGTGTTGCTGATGCTGGAAGTGAATATCGTGTACCAGTAGCAGGAATCAGTAGGAGCCAACCGTGAGGAGAATTAAAGAAACCTTTTGAGGCCCAATTCTGTCTATTTTTAAGTAAGTAGATAGCAACGGTGGGGGTGTGGAACACTGACCATAGGGTACTGCGCAATGGTCGTTTCATTTGTATTTTCAGACAAGTCACCTATCTAAAAGAACGGGACATTGTGGACTGTGGATCTCATTCATATCATCAATCGATTCATGGGACTACCTCATTCTGTCAGGTTCAATATCTGGTAGTGCGCCAGGGAATCACTGTATATGTTGTAATATCTGTTCCTTTCTGTTGTAATTTTTTCTACCTATGTATTGCAGAAATGTCTGCGGAGTGAATACTCAGAACATGTCACAACAACAAGGGAGTACCTGGATCGCCGGAGACCCCATACGTATAAAACAAAATAATACAATGTTATTAACATCTAATGCATATCTAAAAGGGACATACAAGTGATTAGTGTTCAATGTGAATAAAATCCCCTCAGTGACACCCGGACCAGGTGTGGTAATATATCAGTATAATAGGATAGGTATAAGTATTAAAGTCACTGGATAGGCAAACACCTATTAATTACCACACGGTGACGCAATGGCCAAATAAATGGTGGCAGTGAACTAACAACCTAGTGAATGACCTATCTCCTTAACTACAAGCTGGTGGAGGCAGCAGAGGAATGCCAAGGGTGAATCAGCCTCACAGGTGAAAAAAGTAAACCTGATAAGTGTAGAGAACTGCGTGTGCTAAATAAAATCAATGCATAGCACAATACAAGTACCACAGTCCACAGTGGCGACCCCTAAATGAATAAGGACCCCTACACGTAGTATGGAGTTGGCTGTATATGGTAGACAGTAATATCTTAGCTGTTATGGCCAATAACCCCAGTCATAAGTCACTAATGTGAGGCTTCCCGAGTGGCTGCTGCTCAGGCCATATTGATACATTTGCTATGAAGTGTAATAGGAATCGACAGTGGTGGATATATCACTACATGTGCAATAACTGCATCTGACTGTCACTTTGCCAATCTGTTGGGTACAAACACCTATATGATAATAGGTAGCATCCCCTGAGACAAACCCCCATATTTCACATAAACTCTTATGGTAAGGGCAACCAATGTCACAATGATGCACAATAAGAGTTCAGATACTGTATCTCTCAGAGGTTGTGCTGTAATGGTGTCACATAACCAGGTAGCTTATAGCTGACAGCCCCCACAGTAACACATGCTAGCAATGTGACGGTCGATGCATAGAGGTACAAACCACAGCAGCCACCTAGTCTAACGATTGTAACCCATAAACGGCAAATCAATAGCATGGCAGACACCGGCGCTATACAACCCGCTTCCTCATTGGTTCCACTCCTCTGGTCTGGTCACTGTGTAGGCGTCAGCGTCATGACGTCACATCTACCCGACGCACGCTTCCCGTGAACTTCGTCACGCTTCTTCAGGGGGAGGAGGACTCCCTACTTTAATGTGCTAGCATTTGCAACTGAGCTGAATAACGGATTTTGGCGAGGAGTTAATTTCACATATTTACTACATTGTCTTTACAATCGAGCGAGGCTATAACTGGAAGCGGACTTCTGAATCGCACCTCGAGGCTTAAATTCATTATTAGAATGTGCCTCAGAACACAAAGTATCACACATGATAAATGTGACTGAAGGAGAGTTGTAGTATACACGTATATATATATATATATATATATATATATATATATATAAGTCCTTTCATCACAAGGAGAGTAACTATATGAATTGTAACTCCTGTGAGGCAGACAAAGTGTTACAATGTTCTATTCATAGAATAACACTTGCACTGTAAGCCAGTATGGCGATGGCCATAAATACTGATGAATGAAACTTTGTGACTTACTAATTTGCTGTTTAATGCCACGGATGGTTTGAATATTTTATGCATTCACCTTTTGCCAACCAATATTACCTGTAATATAGGGGAGATCCCCACGGGGTTAAAGGCACTTCTTGGTACACTATACTCTCTAATACATTGTGTTTCAATACTATGTACAGGGGATCCGTTGGGTGTCTCCTTTTAACCAACTTATAGGATGTTGGTAAAATCAGTACACACACCACTATAGGGTGTATTAGAACGCTGACTTGTAGTAATTGACAACATTGCATATTATTACTTACCTGATATTCATACAAATACTCTAATCTCATTACACCGTCAGTAGTACCACAAGTACCGTGAGAGACATTCATTTATTTTAACACGCATGGTGTGCGCCCCTACCACACGCATAGCGGAGTTATATATCTTTGACTTGGATATATTATCTTATCATCAGATACAGTATAGCTACAGTATCTTGTATTTCCTGCCATAATGTAGCTCTTACATACTGAGTACATTCAGTGCCTTTCGGTTGGTGGCTTATTCCTTTCCACCACACCATATATGTTTCAGTAAATAAGAGTATGCAGTGTTGGCTGCCGTATTCGGGTGTCAGCAGACCATATGAGCTCTATCAGATTGTTAGCGATGGAGTTATATGTACCCTAGTGCCCTCACGATACTAGTGAGTGGCTCTGTATGCTACACAATATGCTATGTTCCCGCTAATGCGGTATCTATATTAATAGGAGATTTTTGAACGGTAGTGGTTCTCAGGGACAGGTCATGGATCACTGATACCTAATCCCCTCACCCATACTATTTTTAGGTAGCTAATAAAAGGCTTTTATTCACAATTCATACTGCACAATACATCACAGTGAGTGCGTGCAGTGAGGAACTTTCTCTCTTCTTCATTGTATCCTCGTTTGCACTACATTGCACCGCAGTGTAATCCTACTCACTTTTCCGCAATAGGCAGATGCAGACTTCTTTTCCATTTCCCTTAGCCCACTTATATAAATAACTAAATAACTAAACCCCGGGATGTTATCTGTTGCAGCATTAATTGCAGAAAATATTAGAAATGCATAACTACAGTCAGTTTTTTTTTATACCTATACGGTGTAGACATGGTGTCCAGTCCAGTCAGCAATTGTGCAAGGATAGGAATGTAGAAAAAGCCCACAGCTTTGAGTTTTATAAGTTTTTATTATGAAGATCCTACATTTGATAACGTCTTCAGGGACCAAGGTCGATTCAAAAGGGAACACTGTATCCGTAGACTGAGTTTTTATCTGGTTTAACACACCTGCAAATTGACACAGTAGCACAGAACTGTACACATTACAATTCATTAATTTCTGCCACCTGGCGGACACGCGAAGAATTGCACCCACAGAAATCCGAAACCATTAAATTAAACAGATCAACCGAGGTAAACCGCAAGTGCCTGGCGGTGTGAATGCGGTGTGAATGCGGTGTGAATGCGGTGTGAATGCGGGAAAGCGGTGTGAATGCGGGAATGCGGTGTGAATACCGCGTGGAATACAGCAGAGCCCACGAAAACGGCTCTGTGATATCTTCGAATAACGGCCGCTGCATCTGTAACAGCACCATATGTGCGAGCTACAGTGCATGTACTGTATGCAGAGCCTAAGGGTTACAATGTAACAGCACTATATGTGTGAGCTGCAGGGCACGTACTGTATGCAGAGCCT